>JABUQX010024509.1:52500-65000 GCA_015478945.1 Trachelipus rathkii | reverse complement strand
AATTCAATATATATTAGAATAAATTGAATACTAAATATAGGACAGAATTTTTACTCCCACGAAACATTATTATTATTTCCCCACTACCTATAAATTCTTTCCATACGTTTTAACTACTAAAAAAAACTAATTATTTCTTTCCCTTATTGTAATATAATGTTAGCGTTATTTGTGCTTACTTTTAGATTAAAATTTAATTATTATTTTTTAATTATATTTTTTTAAATTTACGTATCTATTTCTTACCACAATTATTAAAATTATAAATTGTTAATATATATATTATACTAACTAATATATTGTATTATAAATAATATATACTCAATAAATACACAATTATATTTAAGCGGATCTCATATAAACTCACATAGGATCTTATGTAGTGTGTTATGTGTGTGTGTAGTAATATTATATATGTATATGTTAGTTATATAGTGATAATTATATTAATAGTATTATGATTATTATGATATTATGATATATATATATTGTATTATGTTTGTGTATTATGTGTTATTGATATATGATTATATATAGTTGTATATGTGTTGATGTGTGGTTATATATATAGTGTTAGTATATGTACTTATAGTGTATTAGTATGAGAGTTGATGAGAGTACTGTTATTATATGAGAGATGGTAGGGTAATACTCTGATGCACTCGCGCACATCCCCGTGGATAGATATGACTTAGACTTCTTAGTCTTCCGAGGCCCACAACCCCATCTTTTCAATAAATGTGAGAGACATCTGTGTAATGTGAGAAATGTTCGCTTGCACCGCAGACTATTCCAGGAAGAAATTTACTACCATTAAGAAGGTTAGTAAGAAATCTAATCTAATTTCCATTTAATATTTAGATAAACAAAAAAAAATCAGCGCGTAAATGTGCATTAAGCATCCAACTCTTATGCTAAGATTAGATTATTCATGAAGCTTATACTATAGTTACATACTGAGATAGATCATGTTTATTTATTAGTAGATGATATCTTAATTTATTTTTTCTATATCATAATTAATAATGGATATTGTAATACATATATTAAACTTATATGAAATGTGAATAATAGATTGATTTGATAAGGAAGTACTTATGATTCATAGGAGTAGAAAGAAGAATAAGGAGAATAATAATAAGTTTATTAATAAATTTCTAATTGATATAATAAATCAATTAGGATTTAATATGCAATTAATAAATCATAATAGAGTAATAATTTAATAACATCACCCTAAGTGAGATAATGCATCGAGGCAAGCCAATTTAATGGATTAACTATATCATATATAATAAATTATAATTATTAAAATAATTAATAATAATAAATAATAATAAAATAATAATAATAATATAATAATAATTTAATAATAATAATATATAATAATAATATTTAATAATTAATAATCAATAATAATTAATAAAAATAATAATTAATAATATATTAATATAATAATAATAATAATAATAATATATAATTAATTAAATAATAATAATAATAATTAATTAATAATTATAATTAATATATAATATATGTTATATATAATAATGATATTAAATAATAATAATATATAATAATATAAATAATAATTAATAATATAAATAATATATAATAATTAATAATAATAATAAATAATAAATAATAATATATAATAATAATATCAATAATTATTTATATAATAATAAATAACACAATAATGAATTAATGAGTGTTTTAATTTATATATACAATAAGTAATAATAATACATAATAAGATCATAATAAATATAATCCAATGAAATTGAAATATATATATAATAAATTATATACCTTGTAATATTGACAATAAAATAGTAGCCTAATTAAATATACACATATTATAAATATAGATAAATGATACATATAATTTTAATCTTCACAGAGGTGAATATCACTATATTATTTAATACTTGATTTATTCACAATGTCGCTATAGAGTTTAGTTACTCTAGATTTTATCTCTATAATTGGTTACAATATAATATATCTGTTGGCTTTAGTTAATTTTTATTGTATATATTATTAATTATAGTTCCTCTTTCTTTTTCTCTATTTATAAATTATTATTAAATTAATTATGTATTATCACTTGAGTGTATTTAGTTATTGTTATATTATGTGATTAATTATATTATTATACTATTTAATTATATTATTATATTTATTATTATTATTAAAGATATTATTAAAGATATTAGCTCAATTCAA
The DNA here is from genome assembly GCA_015478945.1 of Trachelipus rathkii. Taxonomy (NCBI): domain Eukaryota; kingdom Metazoa; phylum Arthropoda; class Malacostraca; order Isopoda; family Trachelipodidae; genus Trachelipus; species Trachelipus rathkii. Next base: position 62,771 of record JABUQX010024509.1, on the reverse strand, counting down.
ATATTTATCGAAATATAAAGAAATACTGATTATTTCTAAATAAATTACTATAACTATCAATAAAATTACGTTTAAGTATAGTATATAGGATGTAAGTACGATATTTTTTTTATTTTATTTATTTTTTATATTTTTATTAAATTCTACTGAGTTGATATTATAATAGTAAAATAAATTTATACCCTTTATATTTGTATATAACTTTATTATATTTCATATATAGTTAAATATTAATGTTTGTGTAATATTTATTAAGTTATTTATATATTTTATATATTAAATATTATGTTGATTGTTTTGATTTGTATTTTTGAGAAATAGTTTACATAGTGATAAGTTAATAATGTTATTTAGTTTATAATATATTAAAATCATGAAATAAAAATATAATTTAGAAATACTGCTTGTTTTAGAAGTCCATAAGTTTTTCAGAAATTTGTTACATTATTTATTACGTTTTTATTATTTATATAATATATATATATATATATATATTATATATATATATATCATATATAATATATAATATAATTATATATAATATATATATATATATATATATATAATATATTATATATATATTATATATATAATATATATTAATATTATATATATGTATATATTATATATATATATATATATATATGATTAATGTGTACAGGCCTTATGGTTATATAAGTGGGATAGTATTGATTTCTAATTCTTCTATCTTTTTAATTTTATATCTTTAAGTGCTCTCTTTAAAATTTATATACTCTTACTATGAGGAACTCCTCATACTTGTATGGCTTATTTATATATGTACGTAATAGATTCACATATAATAACTCATACTGTAGTGAGAATTATTATATGGCTTCTACCATATATTGTAGTTTTGTCGCTTATGAACCACTTTCAGACAATAATGTGGTATTGCAAACCATCGTGCGCCTCCTTACATGTATTGCGCAGCGTCGACGAGTATTGCGGAAATGTAGACGACATTATTTTATTATAATCTACATGGATGATGTAGAAACTCAGAGATTCTTCTGCTAATAAAGAAAATGCCGTAGATATAGAATTGTAAAAAATTTGTGTGTGCATAATTGTGCAAACTGAAGAAGATTAGTCAAGGAATTTAATCTTAAAAGTTTGTGACATTAAATGACTTCCTACGGGATTGTACTCTGATGAGGGCATTTAATTGCTGAGAATTACAAACAATATCATTGTCCTGAAATAATCTTACTGGAAAAATAGTACTTTGTGAATATAATTTTCTGAAAATATTTATGAAATATATTTCTGAGTATCTTTCTGAATATATTTCTGAATATATTTCTGAATATATTTCTGACGAATAATATCCAGATGATATATTGTTTTCTGAATATTTACTTGGAGTTCTGGATCCAGGTTTTAGTGTACTTTTTGATATATATGGTTACTAGCTAAATAACTACTTCTACTTGAGTGACTATATTTGCTTTGCGGTATCCATTTCTGAAAGTACTGTTGATTTCTGAAATATTACATATCTTGGTACAATAATGTTTGAGGGTGATCCTATACTTTCTTGATTATAATATTTATAAGCGGTGGAAATTAGCTTTGGTCATGAAATAAATAGTTTAATGTACCTATATGTGTCGGTGTACGCAATAATTTCTCGCGCTCGTAATGTTTTGTGAAGGTATTTTCCTGGAAAAATATTTCATGAGAAGGTTCATAGGTTTCTGAATTTATCAGACAATTACGACTGATGTGTATTGCGCCGAATTTAATTTTATGAGAGCAAGTAATATTTAGTGCCAAACACAGTGCTATCTCGCTCATTAAAAAAGAACTCGCTTACTACTCCTATTAGTACTCTATTTCACGACAACGGCTACGACTAATTCAACGCATAATGCATGAATCAGACACTCATACTATCTGATCACGCAGTTGATATACAGGCGAAAATTTCATTTATAATAACTGTTAACATTCAGCGCCCCCTCAGCGCCCCCTTCAGCGCCCCCTAGCGCTTGCTGCTCCCGTAATCAAGTTTAGCAACCCCCAGGGGGACCTATCGCCCAGGTTAAGAAACTTCAACAAATTCAGAAGCTATCATACGGCATTTGTACTATAATATTATGTATCTACTATTTAGTGTATCGGTATCGAAAATGCATCGGTATAGAGAAATTCCTAACTATAAAAAACTCAAATAAATAAAAAAAAAAAATAAAAAATTATATTAAATAAAAACAAATAATAAAAAATAAATAATTACGAGTAAAAACAAAAAAAAAATACTGAAAAAAAATAAATAGACCAAGTAGATAAAAAACAAAAACTGAAAATAATAAATAAATAAATAAAATAAAAATATATTTTAAAAATAAAATATATATATTTTTTAAATGTATAAATTTTTATAAAATTTAAAACTATTAATTTAAATTTAATAACCTTTAAATTAAATCTATTACTGCTTTGAAATAATTAATTGTTCAACTGTATAATAATAAAAATAATAATAATAATATATAAATAAATAATAATATAATTAAATAATTAATAATAATAATAATAATAATAATAATAAATAATAATAATAATAATAATAATTAATAAATAATATACGAATGATAATGATAATATAAAGATATTACGTTATATATGAATGATATTAAAACAGAATTATAATAATTAATAATATATTTTTCAACTCAGTACCTCCATATGACATAATCGTATTATTCAATTAATAAATATTAATAGTAATAATAATACATAATTAATAAAATAAAACGACAAATTAATAATAATAAGAAAGATAGAGATTAGATATACATGGTCTTTAGAATGGAAATAATAAAAAGTGTAAAAAATAAAATAATAACAATTGATAATAATAAGTAAAGAATAAATCTCAATGAACTCATAAGTAAATAAATAATATTAATAATAAATATAATAAATAATTAGATAATATATAATAATAATAAATAATAATAATAATAATAATAGAATAATAATAATAATAATAATAAATTAATATAATAATAAATATAATAAATAATAAATTTAGTAATAAAAATAAAAATAATAATAATAATATAATATAATAATTAAATCACATATAATAATAATAATAACAATAGATAATAATAATAATAATAAAAATAAATAAGTTATACAATTAAGAGTAATAATAATAATAACTCAATAAAGCTATTTATAAAGACGTGAGACTAATAATAACAAAAATAATGGTTAATAATTCAATAACTAATAATGATTATAATAATACCCCCAGTGTGATATCCACTCAGATAAGTAATATTATGACTTATATAAGAAAAATAATAAATATATAATAATATTTAATAATGAATAATAATAATAATAATAATATTAATAAATTAAATAATATAATTAATTAATAATTAATTAAATTAAATAGTATTAATTAATTTACATTGATAAATATAACATAAAATATAACAAATTAATGATAAAAAATAAATATATAGATAAATAAATCATAATAAATTAATAATAATATAAATAATAATAATACACTTAATAATATAATAATAATAATAATATTACATATATAAAATATGATAAAAATAAATAAAATAAATAATTAATAATAATACGAAATATTATAATAATAATAGAATTAAAAATAAAAATAATAGAAGGAATAAATAATATAATATAATAATAATAATAGATAAATAATAATAATAATAATATATAATAAAATAATAAATATAAATTAATAATTAAATTATAATAATAATAATAATAATAATATAATAAATAATAATAATAATAATAAATAAACTAAATTAATAAATAATTTAATAATGAAAATAAACAAATAATAAATAAATAAATAATTTTGGATAATATTAAAATAATGATTAAAATAAATAAATTAATAATAATAATATATAATAATAATAATATAATAAAACAATAATAATAATAATATAATAATAAATTTTAAAATTATAGAAATCTATATAGTAATATAATATTAATAAAAGTAAATATTAAATAAAAATAATATAAATTAAAAGTAATTAAATAATAATAAATAAATAATAATAATAATATATAATTAAAATAATATATAATAATAAATAATGAGAAAATAATAATAATTAATAATAAATATATAATAATAAATAAATAAAATAATAATAATAATAATAATAATATAAATATAATAATATAATAATAATAATAATTAATATAATAATTAATATAATATTATTAATACATATATTATTATTATTATAATTCATAATATATAAAATAATAATAATAATAATAATAATAATAATAATAATAATAATAATTAATAATAATAATAATCATATTTAATAATAATACTACTAATAATAATCAATAACAATTGTCACATAATCAATAATATTATAATCTCAATAAATCATAATAATAAATATAATTAATAAAAATAAATAATAATCCAATAATAATAATAATAATCCCAGACAGTCCATGTTACACTTGATCAAGTTTGATTAGCTTTGCCATTTTTATTTAATTCGCCTGGGCAATACCCTTGCGAAACCAAAAATCACCATTGTTAGCATTCAATACCTTGCTACGTCAAGCTTACATACTTCCTATCTTCATCTCTTTCCCGATATACCTTTCGAGTTTCTATATTTCGCATTGGGCAAAATCTTTGCTTAAATAAATCCTTGCACGCCATAAACTTGCAGCAAGTCTCTTGGACATCACTATCGTTATCACGTCTACTACTCTATCTTCACTCTACTCCCCACACTACTTACTCGCACTATAAATTTCTATATACATATATACTATTATATAATACTATATCATACTATATATATATAATTATACTATACTATATATATATATATATACTATCTATATATATAATATTATATATATCTTACTATTATCTAAGCTAATCTCAACTATTACTATATATATATATACCTATACTATATACTATATAATCAATATATAACGATATTTAATATAATGTAATAAATAAATAATTCAATTATTAAAATATTAATTAATTTTAAAATTAAATAAAAATATAATAACTACTAATTTTTTAAATATTGTTATTTTCATTTCAAATATTATATATTTATATAATTATTATTATTATTATATTATTTATTATTATATAGTATATATATAATATTATTAAATTATTATTTATATAATTATTATTAATATAATATATATATATAATTATATTAATTATATATATATATATATATAATATTATATATATATATATATATTAATATATTATATATATTATTATAATATTATATATATATTATATATATTAAGATATATATTAATATATTATATATAATAAATTATATTAATAATTTAAAATAATAATTAATAATTAATAATATATTATAATTATTTATTATTTATTTAATAATAATAAATAATAAATAATTAAATAATAATATTTTAATACATAATTTAGTTAATAAATTAAATAATAATTTATTAATTTGTTAATTATTTTTATTAATTATTAAATATATATATAATAACAATATATTATAATGCATAATAATAATAATAAATAACTTAATAATAATACTAATCAAAAATTCATGAGTCAAAAATACTCTTTATTTTTAATTGTTTGTAATCGTACGTTTGGCACCATAAATAATATTAAATACATGTTAAATTGTTTGTAATCGTACGTTTGGCACCATAGGGATCGTATTTATTCTGTATCCATTGAGCCTCAAATATTAAATAATAATAATAAATATTAATTAATAATAATACATAATATATTAATAAATAATAATAAAATATAAATAATTATATAATTAATAATATATCAATAAATAATTAATATATAATAATATAATAATAAGTAATAAAAATATTAATAATAATAATTATAATAATATAATAATGATGTTATTATTTTTATTATTTTATTATTATATATTATTATATTTATTTATTATTATTATATTAATATTATTATCATAATTTATTATTATATTATTAATTATATAGTATACTTATATACCCGGTTAATATAACTACTGACTAGTATCATAATTAACTATATATATATTAGCATATATATATATTATATATTATTTTATATATATATTATTTAATATATTATATTATTATTATTATATTATATTATAATGATTATAATAGTATATATAGTTATTAGTATAGTATAGGTAATAGTAAACTTAGTTATACCGGATAGTAATTATAAGTATATAATGTAAGTGAGTTAAGCAGTATAGTAAGGTATAGTAGAAATAGTTAGTAAATATAGTAGTCAGTGCGTTAGTAGTATTTATATTCTACCTAAATGTGGTGAATACGCTGTTAAAAATACTCTAGATATTTTTGTACCATAATTAATATGAACAAAGTGTACTACTAAAGTATTAGTTACCTAGTATTTGAATATCTAGTAAATTCTCTATATATCTTCCTACATAAATATAAAATAACTATATGATTATCATAACCATAATGTAATAATAGTGAACTTTACTGAAATCAATTTAATTATTTAAAACATACTTATGTATTTATATCCAGTCACAATGCTGAAATGAGGCTCCAGTAATTCCAAGGTAAGTGGTGGGAGTGTTGCCACTCAAACTTTAATTTTATTCCTTGACCCCTATTAGTACTGGCTCTGGATACTGATTACGAAATTTATTTAGACTATTAAGACAACAATATGAACCACTATGATCATACACTTCCCTTCAATCAAGGTTAATATTAAACTATTCCTACACTATCTACTAACTTAACTTACATTACTACTATCTACTATCTTTACCTATTACTTTTACTTTACTACATACCTTTATATTATATACTAATCATTACTATATTAATCAGCAATCGATATTTCTATAATATATTATATATAATTATATAAATTAATTATATTAATTTAATATTAAATATATAAATATATAATATATAATATATTATTAATATATATATATATATTTAATTAATATTAATAAATATATATATATATTATAATTAATAATTATATTATTATATATATTATACCAGTAAATTAATTATATATTATATAATAATTATATTATATAATATATTATATATATTATATATATTAATTATAATATTATATATAATAATATATATATATATTAATATATGTATTAAGAAATATTAATTATATTGGATAATTATTAAATAAAAATCTGGACAAGCTCTCTCTCATCTCTCTCTCTACTCTTCATCTACCTCTTTTTTCCCCCCTATAGCTACTTATTGATCTTGTAGAGTAGCATTTTACTACCACTCCGTGGCTGCTATCTCCTCTGGCGGGTGCACGGGTGGGCAATGGCCCCTCTCCCCTCCGTACAATCTCTCTTTCTTCATCTCTCTGACAGCTACTCAAATTCTTTCTACTGTCTACACAATATCTCTACTTCTCTCATTATGTAATTCGGTTTTATTATTAAGATTATGCCAGAACATCCACGGTAAGTAGCGTTTAGCGATAGACACATATAATAGATACATGCTTAATGCATATGTCAATAGCTAATGATTTTCTAAGAAATGAGTTGGTCTGAAATTAACGAGATATCGCCAGCTCTTCATATTAAATTTAGGCTATTTACATCCATAATGAACATACAATTCAGCTCGGTACTCCTAATGTATAAGGTTTTGGAAAGACACCAATATGACGTGACTCCTACACACATCCACACTCTACACCCAGATCACGCACAACGTATTATTCTGAGTTATTCTCATTATATTAGTGATTTTATGATCATAACTATATTAAAGTTTAATAGATGATGTGTAGTGAAAGCGGCTTAAAAATACATACTTTTATGTAAACTAAATCATAGGAACACATATTAAAATTACATTGTACTTGATAACGAAGGACTCATTCCATAATACCATTCTCAGATATAATTAATAAACATTTGGTAATAATTGCTAATTAGTCTAGTAACTTTGATAATAATAATGTGTTTTTAAGTCTGTGTACAGATGAATTCCTGTAAGTCATTAGGTGATATTATATTTGATAACTATGTTTGACTGTATTCTACATAATATAGAATTTAGTGATATAACTATAAATAATATATTTCCATATAATATATTATATATAATAAATTAAAACAGATATATCATTATCATATAATATATACATTACTACATATTTATTATTATAGATGCCTATTCATATATTTATTATTATAGGAATATGATTAATACATGAATATATATTATTCACAGCATTTATATAATGATAGATGAGAAATTGGAGTTTTTTAATAAATAATTATAATATATATAATAAAATATATGGTAAAAATGTATATTATATATATAATATATTATATATTATTATAGTTTTTATGAGTATATTGATTAGCCAATATTAGTATTATCTATTAAATCACGATAAATATTATATATTGTAAAGGTTCTGATATTAGCAGGCAATGTCCCTTCCCTATGAAACCATAAATGATATATATATTATATATAGTTATTATTATATAACTATATTTTACATAGAATGATATCTACGTAAATAAGTCATATAACTGAAAGATTTTAGTAGAAGTCAGAAATGTGGCATTATGGAAGTTGAATATGACATCACTCAGCACAGAATTCGTTCCAAAAAAAAATACGCAATAGACAGGACAGTTTCTATATATTTGTTCGCTGTGGTGCACAACTATCCAAATAGACACATTTTTGTGGCAAATGCTAGCAATTTTTACCCGTGTCTACTGTTTCAGTAGAAAGAAGCTTTTCAACATTAAAGACTTCTGGAAACCTACCTTGTAGAAATATACTATAAGATTGGAAAGACTTTACTGAACTTCCTCCTTCAACATACATCGAAATATTGACATATAAACTGAAGATGTTATCTCGGCGGACTTTGCTCACTTTCATGCCCGGCGATTAAAGTTAATAATTTAGGTAAGATGATAAATCTTAAACTTTTGATAATTTAATAAAATTATTATTATATTTATTAACTTACAAATGTTTAACATTATTTAATTTACACACTTTATATATATACATATATATTAATATATATATATATAATATAATAATTAATATATTAATTTAATATAATATATTAATAATTATAATAATATAATAATTATATTAATATATAATTATTATATTATAATATATAAATATATATTTATTATATATAATATATATATATATATAATTATATATATATAATTATATAATATATATTAATTATATTAAATATTATATATTATAATTAAATTAATATTATATATATATATATAATATAATATATAATATATATAATATAATATATATTTATAATATATAATATCATATTATTTTGATATATACATTATGAACATTTTAAAAATTGATTAATATTATTATATATAATTATATTAATTAATAATATATTATATTAATACTTAATTATATATATATATAATTAATATTATATAATATTAATATATATATATATATTAATATATATTATTATATATATATAATATACCTCACTTTATATATATATTAATACATTTGAGCAGAATATAATATCAATATATTTATGTATCTATATATTATATATGAGATATATTATCTACTATACTATATGAAATAAAAATATAATATATATATATATATTACTTAAGGCTATATATACGTCCACATGTAATATATGATAAAATATAGATATATTATAATTATATATTATATATAATATTATAATATATATAATATATATATATTATAATATATAATATATATTATATATATTAATTATATATATATATATATATATTAATAATATATATTAATATAATATATTAATTAATTAATATTTTATATATATAACTCTGTATATATATATAATATATATATTTAATTAATATTAATAACTATTAATAATTAAAACTAGCCTAAGTATATATATTAATATATATTATTATATATATATTATATATATAATAATATATATATATTATATATATATATATATATATATATATATTTATAATATATATTAATATATATATATATATATATATATATATTAAATATTAATTTTAATATAGTTAATATATATATATATTAATATATATATGATATATTATATATATATATATATTATAATTAATTATAATAATTAATATATTAATTATTATAATTAATATATA
>JABUQX010024509.1:25000-45000 GCA_015478945.1 Trachelipus rathkii | reverse complement strand
GCGGCCGTATGGCGCACTATTAATTCGTAGGGCAAAGGGCAATAGGCGCAACAGATTTTTAAAAAGGCGGACTAACCAAAGGCGCACAGCCAATTTCTGTGCCGCCTCATACGCGCGCCTACTGAACGACGGAACACAGCTTTTTTTTACCCCGGTAAAAGCTTAGAAATTAGAGCCATTGGCAACACTTGTTATCATTCTCAAAAAACCCATGTGTAAAAATATATATAATATATATTATACATAATATATATACTATAATATATATATAATTTATGATATATAATATAATATATATATATATATATTACATATATTACATAAATATCGCTATTATATATTATTATATCTATATATATATAATATATATTTATATAATATACTAACTGGCTCCAGTAGTCTCAGCGTGGACTAAGCTTGCAGGTGAATAACTATGGCAAGGAATAAGGCTCTGAGGCCAGACGGAATATTAGTTTACGGTCGTTTCTTAATTAAAAACTTAATAAGTGTTGTTTTTCTTCCTTATAGAAAGCAAGTCTTTATTATCCACTAAGTACTTGCCAAATAAATTTATCGCGACATCCACCAGCCGGCGAAATCACGTCGTCAGTGCGCAAAGCGCATAGGCGCACTACGGGCGCTAGAGGCGCATTGAGCTGTGACCAAAAATATAGGCGCATCAGCGTACGCGCACTGGTCGGCAGCATAGGGCGCATAGCGCCAGGCTGCACATTTCACAAAACATTATAGCGTCGCGCCCACGCTCTGTACTATACTAAGTATATAATATATTATATACCTTTACTATATATATATAATATATATAAATATATATATATACTATATATATTATATCATATCTACCAAATAGACTTAAAGACTTTATTATCATAATATATATCGTCATATACTATTTTTATATATTATATATATATATATATATATATATACTATATATATATCATATATTAACCCTTATATATATATATTATATATCATTATAATATTATATAATATAGTGAGTCATATATATATATACAACTATGATAACCATATACTTACTCCATTACTATAGTATATATATATATTATACTGATCTATATAATACTATACTATATATATATACTATATATCCATATTTATATTCATATTATATCATACGTTACGTAATACTACTATATACATGTATATATATGTACATACTATATATATTAATAATATATATTTATATTATATATTAATAATTCCAAACGTTTATGTTAATAAATACCTAAAAATTAGGAATTAAATATCCCTGAATAAAATTTATTAATGAATAAAATTTATTAATAATTTTATTAACTATCTCCGATTAAATTTCCACCTAAGCTGTAACTGCACGGAAAAAAAAAAAAAAAAAAAAAAAAAATCCCTATAACCTGCGATAAGGAGCAAGACAAAAAAATCAAAGAAATTATTCAGAAATTACAGTTTGAAAGATCGATTTCAATGGCACGCGAAATTGACGTTTGATGATGTGTTGATGTCTTTTTTACAATTGTCTGCAGAGTTGATGTATTATTTGCGGTTTTTGAAGTTGTTATAAAAAAAAAATATCACTAAAGAATTCGGAGACAATTTATTTCTTTTAACGATTGGCAACATTATTTTCTATTATTTATAACTTTAAATAATGCATTAGTACCTTATTCTGTTTATGGTGTTAGCCTATTCACCTTATTTACGGTTTTGGAATTGTTATATAAAAGTTCACTGAAAAATTTAGAGATAGTTTTTTGTCTTTTAGCGATTGGCAACATTGATTTTTATATATCATTTCTATGCCTGAATTAAAGTACGGGTAGTTAGTAGAGCTTATTAACTTACCATTAGTTACTTCACCCTTACTTTGCCGGGGTATTATTTTTTTATTGAATTGTTATATAAAATCTCACTAAAAAAAACCAATTGGAGGACTAATTCTTATATCTTTTAACGAGTTTGAGGTCCAGCAAGCTATTCTTCCTCGATCACTTTTTCTCCTAACGTAAACGGTAATTAATTAATCAATGGCAATATTAGTGCTTTCCCATTACTGCGAATTGGTAGTACCTATATAGTGCTTATCTCAGCGTGTCTTTAAAGCACACTGTGCGTTAACCACGTGTTATATCAGCGTCAATCAAGGGAACTAGATTGAAAAGTGTAGCCCACACGTCTTGTGTTACAACCCAAAACTCTATGAGTCTCAGCAATTCACTAGCGCCCGTAATTTAGGGGGGGAATCAAAACCCCCCTAGATACCCCCTCTCCATTGAAATGCGAGATCTCGACCCGTGTAGTCGGCGTCTCGCAGACTTGAGCCACTGTAACAACAAAACTCGTAGTGGGCCACTTATTGTCAATACGTTATTGTACTCCATCAAGCCAACCTATGAAAGTACATAGAGGGACGAACGCTACAGCGTGCCGCAATACTCGAGAAATGTGTATACCATAGAAGTTGCTTGATTCTAAATTATTTTTTTTACAAACTTAGCCTTTCCATAAATGGAGTCGAATAATGACATTGTGCATAAGTGTACACACAACATATACATCGAGGAACTTCTTTCTTGGAACAGTTCAGTTCTACCCTTCACATGAAAACCCCCCGTATCTTAATCCCCATTTTCCAACGCCGCACCACCTAATATTGATCTGAAATAATACAGCTAAATAATAATTCTTTGCCAAAATTTATTTTTCATTATTTTACATAATTTAAGCGTTTTATCTGTAGCAAGGCTATCCATTTTGAATTTGAATTTTCATTTAAGTTTCTTTTTGTATATTTTTATTCTCTAGTATCCTTTTAAGGGTAAGATATTTAAATATTTCTATTTGTCAAGTTTAAAACGAAATCTCTTTCATATAACTTTTGATTTATGTACAAATTTATTTCTGTGAATTTATTAGAATACAATGCGAAAGATATATTGAATTAGGGGCTTGGGCAGCGATAGAACTCTTATATCGTGGACCCTCTTCCATACTCCCAACGCATCTGTACTATGACTTTTTTGATAAATTTAGTAACACTTTTGGGACGGTCTGCTCGTCTCCTTCTCTCTCTCTCTCTACCGCCATTTCCTCCGTTCCTCTACTTCCTCTACCATTCTTCTCAAAACCCCTCTACCTCTCCTCTCTCTCTCACTCTCTCGTCGCTGAGACAACTTCTCCCTCTCATCTTCTGCTCTCTCTCTCTCATGCAACATATGTGATTAATTTAAAATATTAACTCAATTAAATTGTCGCCCAATTACCTTCGATCTAGGTATCTGCATCTAGAGCTATGCACGGTACACCCCTAATCTTCTGCATACACGCGCACAGACCACCGACACAACCGTCAGCAGCAGGTCATGCACCTAGCACCACACCGGCACCGCACCGCCACTTGCAATGCTGCACTCAGCAGTAGTTTTTAGCGTTTGTCGGCTCCTTCTCTTTTCCACGGGTTTGCTATCGTATCCGGGCTAAGCACTTTCCTGGAGACGGCTTACGTGTGGTGACGTAACCTCGTCGTAGACGGAGGTTACGTATACCCGGTGCGCACCCCGCGACGCCGTGAGGACTGTACGACCCCTTAAAATTTGAGGAAGGATTCGCTAGAAGTTGAAATATTAGGAGAAAGGCAGATTCGGAGCCGGCGGCCAAGACGCGACGACCCAATCACGTCGCCGAACCAGCTGCGCAGAGCCTACATCGAATTCGGCGGTCGGACGGATCGGTTGCTGGCTCCGGTACGGTGCACGTTAGTAAATATTGCGTATAATAATACTATTTGATGTCTAAATATATATCGTTCTATCGAATCCGTCACCTAGGATCTCAGAATATGATGAGGTATATAAGTTCGGAAAGGTGCCTGGGCGACCCCCGGAGAAGGGTCTCCCTGAAAAAATGCGACGAAATGCCATTGAGAGTAAGCGAAGCGAAGCCGGAAGTCGGAGAAGAGTCTGAGTCAGAGGAACCAGTCGGAGCGTTGACAAACGGCAACCCGGTGTGAGCCAGGTGCGGTGAACTGAGGTAAGATAAAATATTCGTTTGTCCCAGTATCTTAACGGCTTATTCAAAACTATGTTTATAAGGTCGTAGAACTCGAATCATGAGGGTTGAAAGTTCCCGTAAGTCAGGGTGTACTGGGGACCCCCTCTAGGGGCGGTGTCCCCAGAAAAAAATGCACCGGGGCGCAAAACTACGAGCACGATGGCAGAGAGGCAAAGAAGGAAGAAGGAAGAAGGAAGAAGGGAAAAACACGGTAGCATCCAGAGTTTTCAAGAATACCAGTGCTGAGCGGTACGACCGTGCCTGAGTTAGTCTAAACATTCGCTTAGCCTCAAACTGACATTTATTACATTTTCAAAATCTTCCGTTTTCTTTATGGTAGCTGGTATAAGGAAGAGTGGCTTGCTATTTATTTCATGTTTTCTTTTATCAATTTAATTTTTTATAACCGCAACCATGTTGGTTTATTTCAGCATCAAATATACATTTTTCCGTCATTGTTTCAAGATTTTTTTATTGTACGAAAGTAAAAACTTTATTTTTGTTTAACAATAATAATTTTACTAAAATTTTTATGACTTTCAGTTATACCACTTTAAAAAAATTGCGTGTTTAACACACCCTAAAGCATTTCTTTATTTTTTATTTTTTTTACAGTTAACCACCACTCACGGGCGAGCCCTTTTCAAGGAGGGGGCAGAAAATAAAACAAGGGGAAACCCCACCCAATCCCCAGCCTAAGGCAAATATCTCAGGTGAGCGCAAGACGTGGGCTTTAAAGAAGCGAAGATTAAATATAGTTGAAAAACAGAAGAAGGCCAAGGAGATTCCACAGGAACAGACAGTAGCTGGAAAGAAAGAAGCACCCACAACGAACAAGTCTTGGGTTCTCATACTCACGCAAAATTCCATGCGAGAGCATGGCACCCCTTGTATTGCGAGGACGACGCAGATGACAGGTGGAATACGGTGTGCCAACTTCCTGGAGCAGTCTACGCTGTATACATAGAAAAGAGATTAGTGCGCCAACGTCACGTCGCAAGTAGAGGGTCAATGAGGTTCTGACAGTCGGGGACAGTTTATTGATTCTCCCTTAGCTTTTGACTCAACCCTATCCAATAGGAAGGTGGAGCCGGAGCCCAAGTTCCCGAGAACGTCAATCCATACAAGGGCGGATAAGGCCATCATAGATAACTGGAGCAGCTGTGCAGAGGAAGAAAATTCCCGCCGCACTCTAACCAGAACTCCCAGTTTCTTATTAGGGCCTCCCCTTAGGAAATGTGGAGATTTTCAAGATAATTTTTGTTATTATGGTAATTAGTTTATGTTATTCACAGGAGACACGTTAGAGCCGTCGAAGAAATAGGAAAGGTCGGAGGTGTTTTGAGAGGGACGATTGGAGAAGCTTTCAGCTTTTTAAAGAGTGAATTTTACAAGGTTTTGCCGAACAGGGGTCGACCCTCGACTTCCTAAATCCCCTCTGTCTCAAAAAACCACCTTTTAAAACTTCCCAACTAACTCAACCACCTCCCCCTAAGCACTCTACGCCTACCCAACCGCTGATCTAGTTGATCTTTCTGTGCCTAATCTAATTGACTCTATTTGATTGAAGGTTCGAATATTTTCCACAGCTAAAGTATTTGGTGCATTACCCCATTGAAAGTCAGTCTCTTCTAAATCAGTAAATTCAGTAAATACAATCACCGCTTTATACATTTTAATTTTGTTAACTTCAATGCTATACAATTTTCGTCCTTGCTTGGATTCCTTAATTGTCGTGTATTTTACCAAAATTTTATGTTTACGACTACCCCCTTATAAGCAGATCAAATCGCTAACATCATGTAGATCAAACCACCCTCCCACACCTCCTGCCAATCTGCGTGATCTAATTTATCTATTGGATTCAGTGCATTATTTTTGTATAACATACCAAATTTATATTCCTTTTTAGTTGATATAACGTCAAAAATAACTTGTACTATTTTACATACTCCCTAAAGCATCGCTTAAATCAGTAATCAGAAAATCAAACACCCACCCCAACCCTCTCCACCCATCCTATGATCTCTTGATCTAGTGATCTATTGATTCACAGTCTCATTTTCAAGTAAGTTTAATACAAAACGTTATTTTTTGTCTAATTTGTTTCAATCATTTTTGTTTTTACTAATTTTTTGATTCTTTCATGTTGTTATTAATAGACTTGAAAGACTTTGGACTCTACCTGACATTAAGCAGTACATCAAGGTTAAATCAAACCTATACCGCACCCACCCTCCTTCCCCGTCTGTCCGCTTCCCCACTCGCATCTATTGATCTATTGACTATTGTTCACTATCACATTCCGAGTATCATCTTCGGATTAAAACATACATTAAAATCCAGTTCTTTGTATACACTGACCACATAATATGCTAACGTAACAAAGTTTTCACATGAATAAGCTAACAAAGCACTCAGCTTCCTGAACTCAGCGAATATATGGATACAATGACAAAACTACATAACCTCCAAGGCAATAAAAACGAGAAATAAACTGTTTAACATTAACAAAGTTTCACATTTATCAACAGTAATAACTAACATAGCTACAAAAAACGTACCTATTCCCCTTTGTCAAGCATATTCTAAACATATCATGCTTAATCTTTACCCCCTATTAAGCATAACATGGGTTAATATCTCAACAAGAATTACATAACCCCCTTGTCTAATTATCATAACTTGAATCAACGAATATATTGCTTAGTAACAAAAGCCATTTTCCCATAATAGCTTAATAGCGTAACCTGAACTAGAATAATAATGTGCAACGACAAACCTAACACTCCTTACACCCGAATAAACTACTAACATAACAAAGTTTCATACTTGCCAACAGTAAATTAACTAACACAGACGTACCCAAAACGTAACCTATTCACATTCTTTTCAAGCATATCTCTAACATATCAATGTTAATTTTACAATTAACATCGCAAATTTAGTTTAACAAAAAAATTATCATTAAACCCAAACTAATTAATTCAAACAGACCAACGAAATATATATATTGCTTAACGTATGCAAGTTGTATTTTTACGCAATCTAACCTAGTAATATAACCAAATAATTATCCGATAACCTTACACCTAACTCTCATTAACCCGCCTCAACGATACCATGAAGAACATAAAGTTTTATCCCAACATAAACATAAAACTAACAAAGTTTTAACCAACACAAATAAAAATAAGTTCTTGTGAATTACGAAGTATCATGAGTAAACGTGTATAGTTTCACTGAGTTAAAGTAGTAAATCAATAACATCAGTAGATCAACCACCCGTCCCTCCACTCCCCTCCCCCCCACCCTTCCATGATCTATTGGTCTCGAATGGATCTATCTGATCTATTCGACTTCAGTTAATTTCAATTCATATTTCGAGTATCATCCCTTTGGCATAAATATAACATAAAAATAAGTTCTTTATATAACTGACTTATGTGACCAGAATTAACAGGAAAACTAAGGAAATTACTGGAATAAGCTTTTAAAAAGGATCAGGAAAGTAGATGAGTAATTAGTTGAAAGTGACTAAAAGTGCAAAAATATATCAAAAAGGGTCTAAAAATCCTACGAAATTTAGCCAAGTGGGATGCACAGGAATATATGAAAAATGTGTTGTCTGTGTTGGAACAGGAGATAAGTATTAGGAACAGTCATTAAAAAATTTAATCATTAAAATGATAAAATACGAAAAAAAAGGGTAACCAGTTGTTCAAAATCATGAATTATAGCTATAGCGTTGCCAGATTTAGCATCAAATCTGACAAAACGTTAAAGAAAAGTAGTACTAAGTATAAGCAAAGTCTTTAAAAATATATACTGGAATGATAAAACGTTGAAAAAAGTTAAAAAAAAAGGCTCAGGAAAGAACGTGAGGTCGTAACATTGCTGAATAGAATAAAGGAGGGTGGGGGGGGAGAACCTGGGGTCGCTAGCTGGGGTGAAAGTAACAAAAAACGTTACACATACACCCAGTGCAGCCCGCAAATACACCCACGATCAATATCTGCTGCGAAAGTACACAGTACTGATAAGGGCCCCGGGGGGGCTTGACCCCCCATTTCAAACGCCATACATGAAAAAGTAGCAGGAAGGATGCTGCAGTTTCTAAATAGTCGCTAAAAACTAATATATAGATGTATCAGCAGGTTTGCCAGCATTTAGCTACAAATTGTCACCCCTCAACTTACGTCCCTATACTACTCTCACGTATGAATAGTCTGATAACATTCACAAAGATTTCCCTACTTATTAAAAGGTAAAGTAGCTACACAGGACATACAAAACTCATGATATCCCAGCTTTGTCCAAGCATATCAGCAACAAGCTAAAATGCCAAGCATCTATCTAACAAACAATCCCTTAACAAAGTGACCAATCTATCAAAAGATGCCACCATCGTTCGAACTATGATTTGACACTACCCTTCTCAAGTGTCACCTCATAATCAAATCGATAACATCATTCTTGACATTATGAATAAACGTAACATTAGCAAAATTTCTGAGGCAGCCTAACATTTACCAGCACAAATACCCTAAGCCCACGTTCTCTAATTACTTCATCATCAATGTTATAACACGGTAGTATCTTACGAAACTTATCATTTCCTCTCACAGAGATCAGTAGTATTAATTTCAACTATTGTGCATCATAATATTTAACAACGACATAAATTAAACATAGCCTACATATCTAAACAGTACATGGGCGAAACCTCAATATGGATCCAACATTGGAAACTACGATAAGACATACATTTTGGATCCTATGAATAAGTCTCAACCTATCATACAGTAGCAAAACTCAACCTATCCCTCTTTTCAAATCATCACCTAGCAGCTAGCAGTATATATTTGCGTACAAAATTACACTTAAACAAGTGACCCAAACTAATCAAAGATAGCCATGGGCATCTTGAACTCACTGAAAATTTGATATACATTCAATCAAAATGTCTCGCATATTCAATACTCTAACATCATTTTAACTATGATAAAAGCTGGATATTAGCAAAATTCTCCTGCTCAAACATCATAAATAACCTATCGACATACAGATCTACGAATACCCACTAGTTTACCTAAATAAACAACATAGTCATATTACCATAACATACCTGACATAACTTAAAGCGTGAATAAACTCGCTCCCCATTACAAAGATACTAACAATCTCAAGATATTCACTATAGATCACACTGCGTGGTTGCCAAAGTGCCGATCATCAAGGCGTGATTTGCAGAAATGTAGCCTTTTAAATTGTTCATTATTTATTATTATTATATTAATTTTATTATCTTTATTATTATTTATTTTATATATTTTATTATGATTAATTATTATTATTATTATTATTATTTGATCGTAAGTATAGTAGTAGTAGTGTGCAGTCAGTATGAGTAGTAGTAAGTAGTGTAGTACTTTATGAATCATAACAAAGTTTTAATAACCTTGTAAAGCTAACATATATCACCTAACTAAGAGCCATAACAACCTTACGTACGAAGAAACAGTCAACATTAACAAAGTCTGATTAATATCAGATATAAGTAACTACTGCAGCTCCCGCCGAGGTTTCCACTTCACCCCTACAAAGACCACTACCTTATTGTTCCAAGGTTTTATTTATATTGCACTACAGCATGTTCAGTTAGGCTTACACTGTAGGCTCCTGGTTATCATTTACTGGCTTACTTTCAATGTTTTACACACAAGCTTTCACGAATTGCGGCTCACTTCATCAACATTAATCTCAATCTTTACTATACATAACCGAACACTTTTCAGCGACGAGCCCCACTACTTGGAGATCACCCTCAGAGAGATGCATAAAGACTCATCTCGGGGTACCTCGAAGGGGTGTGGAAGCGGTAACCGCTTACACCCCCCTTTCTTCTGGGAACACCCCTCTGGGGGGGTCCCCAGACACCATTTACGACCTTACAACCCTCATATTTGAGTTCTACGACCTTATAAACATATATTTTGATACCAATAGAGGAATAAACGAATATTTATTAATTCAGCACCGCAACGGCTCTAGCACCGGTGCCGGTACCGACTCCGACTCCTCTGACTCAGACTCCTTCTCCGATTCTTTCCTTCTCTAACTCCGACCCCGACTCCTTTCTTCACTTCTCTTTTGCATTTCGTTCCTTTCTTCGGAGGCCCCCCCCCCCTCCTCCAGGGAAGGTCCCCAGACACCTTTTACGAACTTATAACCCTCATATTCGAGATCTACGAGTTTAATAACATATATAAAGATACAAATATTATATTATTATACAAATATTTAATAAATCGGCACCGCACCGGAACCAGCACCGGTGCCACCTCCGGATTCGAATCCGGATCCGAATCCTACTTACTCATTCCTCCTCTATACCATCTTCAAATTTCAGCCATCTACGATAATTTCCTAATTTTATGGGGCCAGCACCCCCTCCGAGGGGTGCACGGATACGTAACCTCGTCTACGACGAGGTTACGTCACCACATAGCGCGCCTCCAAATTCTAGTACGATATGATAAACTTTACCCGGGTAGATATATATATATACGCAGAAAAGTGAAAGTATTTCACAGCTCGATTTCAAGGTTTTTAGCTACTAATCTGCTACCTCACTACAACGATATATCGACTGAATTTTAAACAATTGTAATTATTTTCTTCTGATTACATTTTTCAATGTAATAAGTCAACCAGAGCACGTAGAAAGACGATTTAAACTTCAATTTGGGGTACAAAAACATCGATAAATCGATTCGAATCATCAAAAATGATCTCCCGATCATTTAAAACCTTCCAGGAACCAAAAAGCCCCCTTTGGGGGGCTAAACCTCTGAGTTCAGGTTCAAAACCTCCGAAACCGGTCTTCCAGACCTTAAAATTGGTCTAACTGACTTTAAAAACCCTAACCTTGACACGTCAAGCTTGAAAAACCGGATGTTGCAAAATGTTGCTTTTCAACATTTGCAACTTCTGGATTTCAGTTTGGCTGCCATTTGTGCACCCTATACTATATATATATATATATATATATATATATATATATATATATATATATATATATATATATATATATATATTAATTTATATATATATATATATATATATATATATATATATATATATATATATATATATATATTATATATATATTAGGAGAGAGTAAAAAATATGATTTCGTTTTTGCCCTAGTGCGGAAAAGTTGAAAACTAGTGGGTAGGTCATGTGTGCAAAGTTTCAAGAAAAAGAAAAAACTTCCGTCTCCATTTCGTCCTTGATTTTTAGCAGATTTTTACCATATAGTTAATAATAATGTGTATCTCGACTGTTTTGTAGTCAGCTTCTCATTTTATTCGTAAAATGCAGAAGTAACCGGAAACTCACCACAGAGAGGCGTAGGTGGCACACTGCGTGCGCGCATGCGCTCCGCTATCCAATCACAATCAAGGTCACTCTTCGTTTACAAGTGAAATTCCCCTCGGTGATGTGAGTTTTTCGCTGATTTTGTTTCGATTTAAATAAAAATATTGTGCTCGTTAAATCTATTTGTAAGAACGTTCCTGCTTGATTTTGCTACTGAGATTGTTGATTATTTTATAACAGCACCTGCTAAAGTAATTAAGAATTGGTAAATAGTAATAACGTCATATGTTTTAGCAATTATTTGCAAAGAAAAAGGCAGAGTAGAAGCAGAGATTTTTGTCAAGTGTTTGACGTCCAAAGGAGTTAAGTTGCCATATTTTGCCAACATATGAAGACGTAATGAAATATTATTTGTTGGTTCGGAATGATTGTAAAGTGAAGTTAAATAACGTCAATCCAAGTGTATCAGATGTCGCAGATAAAGTGGCAGAAAGAATCGAAGAAATTTGGCATACAGCCTCTCTTCCTTTTATTTCGTGCCAACGTGTATTACAGATGATCCTCATATACAACGAAAAATGCAAGAAGATAAAGAAATATTTTGGCATGAAAACATTGTCAACAGCAACTTTAGAAACGAAGCTTAAAACCTTCCAGATAGACTCGCAGAAATTGTTCGACATTTCTTCATGTAAGTGTGTTTCTTTTGAAAAATGTTCTTGCCCAAAGCATAAAAGGATCCCTGAAATGGAAAGATCTTTTCTTATAGACCAACGAACACTTAGGCAAATGTCCATAGGCACAGTTGATTTAAAAACAACTGAAAAGCTGAGGAAACGAGCCGAAAGGAAGCAAAAAGAGACAGAAGCATTGAAACGTAAAATAAACGTTTCTCCATCTGCTACTCCATCTAGGCTCACATTTCCTGAACCAGATTCTGAAGTGGACCAACATCCACATCATTCCGATAGTGAAACAGAATACATAAAGCCTTCCACGTCCACATTGACACAATCTGAAGGGAAAAAGACGTCACGATCAAGACGATACCCAGCATTAGCTACAGCTTGCGACAGGACCGGAGTTTCAGATCGGGCTGGAGCCTTCATTGCAAGCGCTGTTTTGGAAGATTTGGGGATGATTAACGAATCAGAAACATCAAATGTGGTTGATAGATATAAAATAAGAAGAGAGAGGAAAAAAATTCGTACAGAGCATCAGCAAAGAAACGAAAGGCAGCTGGAACCACTGAAGGAACTTTATTTTGACGGAAGGAAGGACCAAACTCTAATGCAAGAGAGTGTAGGGGGAAAGATGTACCAGAAAACGGTCCTAGAAGAACACGTTACAATGATTAAGGAACCAGGAAGCAAGTACCTTGGACACATAGCACCAACCTCTTCATCGGCTTTGAGCATCTTTCAAATGATGTTACAATTCATGAAGAATAAGAATATTGACAATCATCAACTAGTAGCGGTGCGATGGAACAGTCATTAATACTGGCTATAAAAATGGCATAATTGCCCGTTTTGAGAAAGCCATTGACAAACCCTTACACTGGTTTATCTGCCAGTTACACGCAAATGAGTTGCCACTCCGACATTTGGTGCAGCATTTGGATGGTGGAAAGAGTGGGCCTAATGCATTATCTGGCCCAATTGGGAGATTATTGGCAATTGCGAGAATCTCCCAGTTGTTAAATTTGTAGCCATTTCTAGCGAATTTCCAAAAATCGACAGAAACGAACTTAGCACAGACCAGCTATACCTTTGGGATATTTGTCAGGCTGTCACAAATGGAAACTGCTCATCAGGTTTGTCACAAAGGCAACCTGGGAAAATGTCTCATGCACGTTGGCTAACAACCGCAAATCGCATTTTGCGTCTATACATTAGCTCTTCAGATCCTTCAAACCAACTTCAAACTCTTTCAGAGTTCGTCATAGGAGCGTGCGCACCAATGCGATTTACAATAAAATTAAATCAATATTGTACGAATGGTCCAAGAAATTTGTGGAAGGCAATAAACATCTCGCGCTATCTTAAAAAAGAACTAAAGACTGTGGTCGATCCCATTATCCAGAGAAACGGCTATTTCGGCTACCCGGAAGCAATAATCCTGTCAATGATCACAGATGACAGACAGGCCATTCGAAAACTTGGACTACGTAGGATTTTGCAAGCAAGAATGGAAAAAAAAGATAGAGATCAGACACTACAACATTCTCCCGCTCAACTTCGAGGCAGTTTCATATGCAGATTTTATTGATTAGGAGAAATGTAAATTGACGGAACCTCCAATAACATCTCACTTAACAGAAGATGATTTTAGAAATTTGATTTTCAGTGGAGGTGAAGAGTTTGTAGCTCAACACCTGGGAAGCCTAAAATTTTCCTGCCACACCCAAAGTGTTGAACGTTTCGTGAAACTAGTAACAGAAGTTTCTTTTTCTGTGTGTGTGGAGAAAATAAGCGTGACGGTTTAGTTAGAAGCAGAACAGAGTCGAGAAAAGCTATGCCTTCAATTGAAACCAAGCACGAGTACCGAGTAAAACCGGAATAACTGCAAAGGCAAGGGAGTTAGTGCCCATATGTTAGGGTGGATGGGTGGGCAAGGGTGGAACTCTCAATGCAGACACCTCCCCGTGGTAAGTTCTGTTTTTTTTTTTTTTTTTTTGAATTTTAATTCAGAAAAAAAGCGAAGAGCTGCATACAAAATATGGACATACACATTATTAACTATCTGCTAAAAATCAAGGACGAAATGGAGACGAAAGATATTTTTTGTTTCTCTTGAAACTTTGCACACATGACCTACTCACTAGTGCCCAACTTTTCCGCACTAGGGCAAAAACGAAATCGATTTTTTTTACGCTCCGCCCAAATATATATATATATATATATATATATATATAAACACATCCACAATTTTGATAAGAAATATATATATATATAGTAAGTACATATATATATATATATATATATATATATATATATATATATATATATATATATATATTATATATATATATATATATATAATATATATATATATATATATATATAGATATATATATATATAGTATATATATATATATATATGTATATATATATATATATATATATATATATATATATATATATATGTTATATATATATATATATATATATATATAAAAAGACCACGCCCACATCCACACACACAAAGCAAAGCAAAACAAAACAAAAAAAAACAAGGTAAAATGAAATGTTTTAAAAGCATATGTGATTATCTTGAGTAAAAATAATTTAAGTGACACAAAAATACGAACTTTAACATAAAAATTACGAGTATATGTATGTGTAAATGATTATGCATTCGGGTGTATATATATATTATATTATTATTATTATATATTACATTATTATTACATATTATTACATATTATTATTATTATTATTGTTGATATATATTATTATTATTATTATTATTATTATTATATATATTATTATTATTATTATTATTATTATATATATATATATATATATATTATATTATTATATATATTATTATTATTATTATTATTATTATTATTATTATTATTATTATTATTATTAATATTATTATTATTTATATATTATTATTATTATATATATATATATTATTATTATATATATATATATATATTATTATAATGGCATATATATATATATATAGTTATATATATATAAACTTAATATAATACTATATATATATATATATATATATATATATATATATATATATATATATATATATATATATATATATATATATTATATATATATATTTTAAGTCAGTGTACAGGACCCACCACGGCTCACAATGAAGTGGCCACACTGGGCTGAAAATCAGCACCATGGAGGGCCCTGTCATATATGTTTCAAAATGTCAAAGAAAGATTTGATTGGTGAAATGAATATTCAGTCAATCAAAATAAATTAAAAACTAAAAAAAATTTATCCTTGCATTGTTAATGGTCTTAAGATTACATAACAAAAATCAAATGATTATAAAGAATATTCACTTCTTGAAGATACAAGAAAATAGAGTTATTGCTAAAGTGGGAAGATTCAGATAAGATATGGGATAATCTTTTAGAAGGTGTTATGGACCGTAAAGTAGGAAAATAACGACAGCGAATAGGGTCCAGATGGGAACAATCAATGAAGATATGATGAACAGATTGCGGGGAGTGGCGACGGCATAATTTGCAAATGGGAGAAGGGTCTCGTGACATATAGTGACTGTGAGTGATATTAGTGTGGCCAATACGGAGGCGTGCAAGTAACCGCTTTCGTCTGTGGGAGGAAGACCACTCACCGATGTTCGGCTTTATGTTTCTGAGTTTCCTTCCTCGCCAATCACTCGTCCAGCACTCTTGCCAACAAGATCGAAAGTCCTGTCGGAGAGCAGGATAGTAATCAGTTGATGGGAGGCGGCCTGTCGAATGGCATCCGTAGCTACCTGGAACAACCTGAAGAGGAGGTGCTGCCATTTTGGCCTCTCCATCAGCGATTTCATTGCCAGTTACCCCTACGTGTGAGGGAGTCCAACATAAAATAATTTGTTTCTTACGGGAGTGGAGAAGTCGAAGAAATTGTTGTACAGCTGATACCATTGCGTTTTTAGAATAAGGGGTTTTAAGCGCTTGTAACGCGCTAAGAGAATCTGAATAAACGACATATGAGTGATCTTGGTTAAGGATTAGAATTCGAGAAAGGGCAAATTATAGCCGTTAACTCTGCTGTAAAAATTGAAGCATAAGGGGGAAGGGTATGGGAGAGGTTGCGGTCAGGAAAACAGTATATATATAGAGAAGAGAGAGCATATGGTTATTATTACATATATTACATATATATTATATATATATATATATATATATATATATATATATATACAAGTATATATATATATATATTATTATTATGTTATATTATTATTATTATTATATTATTATATTATTATTACATATTATTTTTGCTATTATTGAAAGGAAAGAAGTTATTATATTTATAATATAAAATATAAATATGTAGGTGACATATATTTTTATTATTAAATATATATATAGATATAAAAAGATATTATTATTATTATTATATTACATATATTATTATATATATATTATATTATTATATATATATATTATATATATATATATATATTATTATTAAATATATATATATATATATATATATATACATATATATATATATATTATTACATTTATATACATATTATTATTATATATGCATGTACATATATTATATATATATATATATATATATATAGATATATATATATATATATATATATATATATATATATATATATATATATATATATATAAATGTAAATGGTTACAATATATTATAAAATTATATATATATATATATATATATATATATATATATATATATATTTATATATATATATATATTTATTTTATTATTATTATTATTATTATTATTTACTATAGTTGAATAAATATTATATATATATATATATGTATATATATATATATGTATATATATATATATATATATATATATATATATATATAAGAATGTGAGAAGCATCGATAAAATGTGGCATGAACGCATTAGGAAATTTAGTGGTGTGAAGAAAGGTGTAAATGAGAATAAACGAGAGTATATCGAAGTGGTTTGGTCATATGGAAATGGTGGATGACAGTCGGTTGGTTAAGCGAATGTATAGTTGTGAGTGTGCTGGTAGTCGTTTGGCTGCCATGGAGGCCGAAGAAAAAGTGGATTGAGTAGTAAGTAAAGGAATGCCTGAATTAGAGGAATGTTAGTTTGGCAGAGGCTAGAAGAAATGTGCATAATTGGAGTGAATGACGGGGTTTTGTGAGGGGGTATGGTTGTGGGCCTGGAACAGGGGATGAACCCTACATTGGTCAGATACCACAGTGAGGGTCCGTCGTAGTCTCGTGCAACCCTCGGGGAATTTTTTGACTACGACGAGTTCTAACTTAAAGGTATAAAGGGGACGGCAAAGGGGGATTTTTACACACTTACATTATGTTTTCCTACTTTTTTCTTTCCGGTGTATGCGATGTGCCTCACCCGCAATTTAGGGAGAGGAGGTGGATGTTGGTGATGACGACGATATATATATATATATATATATATTTTTATATATATATATATATATATATATATATATATATATATATATATATATATATATATATATATATATATATATATATATATATATATATATATATATATATACATATATATATATATATATACATCAAGCCTAAATACAGAGATATATATGATATTGTAACGTGTAGATAGTTTTGTAGTTATATATATATATATATATATATATATATATATATATATATATATATTGGAATTTATGTCCATTACTGAGTAAAAAATAATGAAATGAAAATTGGCTTAAATTTTAATGGAAATAACGAATATATTAAAAATACATGTATACTTAAGTATTTCATATTTATATATATATATATATATATTATATATATATATATATATATATATATATATATATAAACATATATATATTATATTATATATATATATATATATATATATATATATATATATTACATATATATTATATATATATATCATGGTGCATATATTATTGGTTGGTTGTTGAAGAAGGATATATACAAAGAAGGATATTATGTTATGTTATTATATTATTACATTATATTATTGTTATTATTATTATTATTATTATTATATATTATATATATATATTACATATATATATTATAATATATATATATATTATTGTTATTACATATATATATATTTATATATACATATATTGTTGGTTATATATATATATACATATATATACATATTATATTTCCATATATATATTATTATTATATTATTATTATTATTATATATATATATATATATATATTACATACATATATGTACATATATATATATATTTTATATATATATATATATATATAAGGTTAAGTTGTTGTTATATATATATATACATATATATATATATATTGTTGGTTATTATATAGATATATAGTATATATATATATATATATATATATATATATATATTTATGTGTTATTTTTTATATATATATATATATATATATATATATATATATATATATATATATATATATATATATATATATATATATATATATATTTCTTGTGATGATTATATATTTAGTTTTATACATTAAAAATTTCATGTAGCGAATATCTAAATTTGCAAATATCTAAAACACAAAAATATCTTAGAGTATGTATAACTTAATTGGCTTGGAATTATTCCAAATCTTTGGTATAATGTCGAGCAAAGCACCGCATCGGTGCAGTGCTATGCGTGGTGCGATTGCGGTGTTATGTGCGATAGGGTACGTTAAAATATGACTTGGGCTGCTGTGCAGTGCTGTGCAGTACTGTGCGGATTATTGCGGTGCTCCATCAGGCCTACTTCAAAGCAATGAGTGATTACTCCGAGTGGGGACTCCAAATATGCTGGGTTTCATTAAATACTCCAAAAACGCTTTTATAAGTGAATAAAAATTTATTATGTTCTGAAACTTGTTGTTGTGACAAACTATTAACAACCATTGTTTATTTTAATAAACTCCAATATGAAAAGTTTTAAACAGTGGTAAGTGGTTACTGATAACTACTAAACTGGTTAAGAATTGCGATTTGCGAATAAATTAATTTATTATTCTTGTAATATCATTAATTTGTTGTTACTTATTAGTTATCATTATTAGGAGTTAAAACTAGAGACATTTGAAATCTGACAACTTGAGTCCTGGCAACCTGGTATTTTACTGGTATTGTACTCTACTATTCAAAAAACGTTTAGTGCACGTATTATACAAGCTACAACTGTCAAGTTTCAGCATCAGTTTGTATGTAGGCTGTGTTGTCTGACATTCTGGCAACTACATAAACAATATACCAAATCTCTAGCTTAGAAATGGATATTGATGATTAATATATAATTATTCAGATTGCAGACTGAACAGGTTCAGAAATAATTTTAAGACAGATTGGGTGAAGCTAGAGTTAAAGTTTACTAAATGTTTAAAAACAAATTGAAATCTTAAAATAAGTAGAAATTTAATATGAGGAAACAGAACATATTAAATTGCTTCTTATTTTAAGATTTCAATTTGTTTTTACTTAATAGATGAGTGATTAACTGAATATACCTGGAAGAATGAAATCCCAGTTCTTTCCTTGATTAATTGAATATACCTGGAAGATAGAAACCCCAATTCATTCCTTGTTTTACATTTACTTTGGATATGAGGTATGCAAAAGAAAAAAAAATAGTTTTAAAATTTTGTTATACTGAGATTGCATATAATTGGACAATAAAAAAAGCACTATATGCTGGATTGTGTAAAATTTGGAGATTACATCAAATATGAAATTCTTGGGGAAAAGATTGAGAATATGACAAAATCGGGGAATAAGAAATAAAGAGGGTTCATAAAAAACTAGTAT
>JABUQX010024509.1:5000-20000 GCA_015478945.1 Trachelipus rathkii | reverse complement strand
ATAACATATAGAGCGCAAATACATTCATGCTTTACAAAGTTCACATAAAGAAGAAAAGGTTTACATGTAATAACTAAGTATCTCTTTTTAACTGTTACATAAATAACTTCAATATTGTTACAATCTTTTTAAGGAAGGTGAAGTTTAAGAAAGATTCTAACATAGAAAAAAGATCAAATTTTACAACAATTTTGTTATCGTTCTTAATAACTTTCAAAGTCAAATAAAATTTAATTCCAAACTAGAAACCTTTTAGAAGTAAAAATATTGCAAAACATCTGTAAAAAGAATCTATTAATTATTAATTTGTTTTTTTCCTTTTACTTCATCCAGAATGCTTATACCTTTCCATTTTTATCCATCAAGCACCACTATTAAGGCTTTCAACTTCCTCCTAATATTTCCAATCACTTATACATTATTTTTTAATAAATCTTCTAATTCTCACAAGTCAATTCTATCTCTTAGATGAATGATTACAGAATATTTGAAACGAAAATAAATTTAACCTCTTCAGTCTTTAGCAACACATTTCTAGTTTAAAATGAAAACTTCTGCTATAGTAGTTTCACCATAATAAAGATAATTTTTTTAATAAATAAATGTAATCTATCATTTGGTCCTGTAACCTATTCTGTATTAAATATCCGAGCAGGAGGAGCTCTTTCTCCCTGAGTACTAATAAGATCGGACTTAATTTTGTAAAATGATAAGGTAGAATGGAAGATTTTAATTATTTTAAATTTTCGGGTAGTATCATCATTTAAAATACATCTTTAGCAAGTTTTTATTGAAACGGAGAGCTTTTACTAATATCCCATTTGAGCTATAGGGTGAAGATGGACCTGTGGCCTGGTGCTTCATGCCGAGCATTTGACATACTTTTTGAAAAATCTATATTTAAATTGAGATTCTTTGGTCGGTCACAGGTTTATGGATAACGCCGCAAAAGGAAACATTTCATGCAGTAAAACATGCATTATAGATTTTAGTATTTGAATCCTTTAACTGAAAGTAAATATATTTACTCGAAGGATTCATAAAAGTTAAAAGATATATGTAACTTTACTCATAGTTTTTTGAGAAATGTCGGTTTAAACGAGGAACGATAGTACATCCAATTTTATTTTTTAAACAATAGCGTTTCTTTTTCAAAGATCTACGAAAATTCAGATTACTTTAAAGCCATCAAAACGTTTGATGCCGATACGTCTGCGAAAGAATTTTTTAATAACGTCATTAATGTAATTTTCGAACACGATTATTCTGGCAGAATTTTTAGATGTCAACCACCAAAGAAAGATATTTCTTTCTTTTGATATAGAAAATCCTTCCTAATTACTTTAAGGGATGACACAACTTTTTTTATTATGTTTTAATAAATTTTAATATATTCACCTCCAACTTATATTATCTGTTAATGTCTTAATGTCTTCATTAAGATTCTACATAATTTCTTTCACATTTTTTTTATAAAACGTTAAAAAATTTGCAAAATGTTTGTTCACAATGTTTTTATTGTTTAGTAATTCACCATGAGCATTCTGTTTGCTATAACAAGCTTCCAATAACCAGCTTCCAATTTGAACTCTTCGTGATTTTTCAAAACCAGTTTATACGTCATTATTCTCATATATAGAAGTTTCCTGATTGGAGGAGAGGGGACAAAATGGCTCTATAAGGGTACTAGGGTCGGAGATTCTCAGGGGAACCTCCTTTATTGTCGAAAACATTTGAGGTTGGATACAGCTACCGGCTCGGCTAATTCAAAGCCGCCATTGACTGGTAAAGGTATAAGCTGCGCCTCCTCTAAAAAAAATTAAAACCTAACATTAGATTCCTCTCTGTTATTTTCTACTGCTGCTTCAAGCGCACTAACTCTTTCTTGTTCATTTAAATATTTCGATTATTTATTTTGTGATCTAATAATTAATTTCAAAGATACATTATATTCATCAATAAAATTTGATAAACGAAGTTCCCTAAAAATTTAGATCTGTTTCATTATTTTTTAAATTTTATTTTAATATTGCTTCGTTGCAACAAATATGTATTGTAATTTAATCCCATCTAATAGATATCCGTATTTACGCAGACATTTAGCTATACAAAGAATCTCCTAACTTGCTTGACATTATTCTTTTTCATTATTATTTAATACTGCACTATGAAAAGCAAAAACTTCATTCTCGTTAGCACCTCCTAAAAAGTCACTAGACACAGTCACCTCGCTT
This sequence comes from Trachelipus rathkii, assembly GCA_015478945.1. Classification (NCBI taxonomy): domain Eukaryota; kingdom Metazoa; phylum Arthropoda; class Malacostraca; order Isopoda; family Trachelipodidae; genus Trachelipus; species Trachelipus rathkii. Next base: position 17,766 of record JABUQX010024509.1, on the reverse strand, counting down.
GTCTTCACGTATAACTTAATGTAGGTATCATATTTAGGATATGATAAGAGTGTAGCTTTTTTTGTTTCTCTAAATGATCTCTTCTTAGTCTCATTCCACAATACTTTTCTATTAGAGTAAGGACTGCCCTTAATAATTTGGTTAATGGATTTAATACTTGAACTGCCCTGCTAGGTTTCAGCAAAAAAAAAAAAGTGATCATCCCAAGAAAAGCTTTAAGTTTCTTGATGTTTTTAGGTTTCAACATTCAATATTGCTTGCACTTTATTCATATTGGGAGAAACACCTTTTTTTCCATAAATTCTTGATATTGTAACTTTTAAAAACTTCATCTAACACTATCAAATGTTCTTCTTCGTTATTAGTTGCAAATAAAATAGTCTAAATAAACATAGCCACCTTTTATATTACCTAATAAAATACTCTTAAATCCTTGAACTAACCATGAAAATGGAAATTTACCTAAAGGACAAGTAACAGTAACCTATGACTATGTTCACCTGCCGGAATATTATAATAAGCCTGAATCAAGTCTAATTTACTAAGAACTTTCCAGTTACGCACTTGAAAACTAATCTCAGTTATGCTGGGTAAATTATGTACGTCAGTAATTGCAAGATTATTAAGCTTCTGCAGATCACAACTAAGCTCAGTTTTGATCATTTGTTTTAGATAAAATCGAAATAGAAAAAAAACAGTCCGAAGTCGTAAGGCGAATTATTTCGGTTTCAAGCAATCGATTTAGATCCATTTTTGTAATATCGTATAATGGAAGCAGAATTTGACTACTTCGTAGCCTTAGAGTCGATCCTGTGTCTGCCACTTTACAAAGAAAATTTTCTGCCAGCTCTTTCAAAGTATTCTCAGACAACAGGCATTCTTTCCCCTTCTCTTGTGCGAACCTTTCATGGCTTAGTGTCGAATTATATCGAAACGGTTCATTAGATGTGACCTCACCAATTTCACACTCATGAAACTTATTTGAACTCATTTAGTAGTATTCCGACAGTTTGACCGGTGGCAGCTTTTTCTCAAAAAGTATAAGAGATATTTGCTAATTAAAGGTCTTGGAATAACGACCATACATAATATTATAACGGAAGGTAAGTGAACAGACGGAGCTTGGATCGGATGTGGACTAGTAGTTGTTGAAAATACAAACAGTAAGACATGATTTTGTGTATACTACTCGATGGACATAGAGTGAGAAACAGATTACGTTACGATGACACATGGAGACGAGTTATGTGGTATAAGGCAGCTGTGACAAATGGGTTATGTTTGAAGCGATATGGGTGTCGATCAGTTGTGTTCCTGATCAGTCGATGAGGCTTGTTTACGCTTGCCGTGTATGATTGGTTCGAGGAAGTGAGATAAAGAAAAGAAGGATATGACCTCTGGTTTACTGGGTCTTTGAGTCTGTTTATATAGGGAGTTGGATGGAGTAGTCAGCGATTTTCGCGTATGCACTAAAGGAGCGTTGTTCCGTGTGTTGGCATGATGGCGCGTCTCATCTCGCTGATAACGGGTAGGTCACTAAGCTGTTAGACTAATACTTTACGCAGGACTTTCGTAATACCAATGATGTTTGGTATTATAAGATTTTTTTTTTGTCAACGAATATAGAGGCGATATATTACATGTGGATTCCATTTGGAGGTGGCAATATTACGACCTTATTTACTCTCGTTCGGGGATGAATGTTCGCATGGAAGGATTGGATCGAGGATACCGTGTAGAATCACAGGAGCATATCTGGGTACGAGGGCTAAATTCGGATTCTATCATGAATGGACATCGCACTCGGGCGGGTGAGTTCAGAAATAGTGCTATCACGGTAGGATCGACGAATTCGAGCGGTAGAGTGTGTATAATCGATTAAGAGAGTAGATGATAGTGTTTTTGCACATGCAGTATAGGAGTCAATTTGGAGTTAGATGTGTCCAGGTATGTGAGATGTAGCGCGACATCTATTGAGATAACTTATTCATGCGCATGGACGTGCAGTTCGAAGAGGCAATATGGCATACCGCGTAAGGTACGGTTGTATACTGTGATTTATCACTGTTGAGATGAGTTGGAGGATCCAGTGCTTTGAAATAATAAGAAGGGTGCGATGTGTGATTAAGAAACTGAAAAACAGAATTACGGTCGATTACCATTTAAGATGTCAGGCACGAATACTCGATAGACTTATTCATATAGCACTGGGATGCAATCTCTGCACGCAGAATGTTAGCATAGAGTAGCAAATGTAGGTTAGGTGCCATATAATGCAATATACCAGGAGTGGGATTAACAACGCTATCAGAGAATCCGGGACACGGTTTCAGATCTCTCTTGAGCGAGAGAATGAATGCTGCTGACCTGTGTATGCCGAAGAATGGATTAATGCGGCTGGATATTTATACTTACATTCCTTGTAATAGGTAGTTGGAAACTCCCAAGAGTAAATATTATAGACTTTGGCTCATTTATACATGAGATCCTTCTGGTTCCTCGTGATGATTTATAGGATGGAGGTTAATATGTGTGAAAAGTCAACAGACACGTAGAGGTTATAAAGAGGAATTAGTATATGTATCTGCTCCTTGTTCACATGTGAAAATTATAGGTTCATTAGGTCAACTAGAAAAAATGAAAACTTGGTTGTTACTACTGTGCTAGCATGTGAACTTTATTGGTTACAGATTGCTAATGATGACTATCTTATTCGTACTGCTTGTGTGTGTTAGTATCTTATGTTAGTTGAGAAGTTGTTGACCTATTATTAACGAGATATACTTGAGATGTGGGTTATGTCGCTGTTATGCGGCTAATAGATACATAGAATACCTATTCACTACTTTGCTAGTTCAAGCAAACTTTATTGCTTACATTTTCCCTGATTTACTGTTTTAGTTGTATGGCGGGAAATGTAATTTTTTAGCGTATAAACATAGAAAAGCAATAAAATTCTTTAGTACCATGCTCAAAATCTAAGAGATAAAACGTTAATGCTAAAAATATAGGGATATCAGCACAATTTCTTCTAAGTGTTTTGGAAAAGCAAAATAGTTTAAAGCAAAGTTTTTTAAGAAACAACAAGTTTTAAAGAAAAAAAAAATCCATAAAATTATAATCGTTTTTTAAAACAAAAAAGTTTTTAATAAAGTTTCTTTTAAACAAAAAGTTTTAGAAGTCAAATACGTTGTTATAAGTATAAAGAGAATATAAGATGTGTGGAAAGTAGCGATGGATTGTGACGAATCAGAAAAGTTTTTAAAGAAATGAAATTAAAAAATTGAAAGAAAAAGTATACAATAAAATAAACACTCACAGCAGTGCTGACTTATTGATTTGCTTAAACCTGGCTAGGGAAGATTCCGGTGTCTCAGTGCGGCGAGCGTGGTTCGAGATATCTGGAGTCGGGCGGTCACGTGGATCCATGTGACGTGCGCTCACACCCAGGAGTTGAGGTCTGTCTTCTGACGTAGTATATGTTACATGTTAGGACCTATCAGTTGTATGTGTATGGGTATAGCATTTTATTATGTTAGCGCGGAGCGTGGATAACGAGTAGTAGTCGTGTAAAGTGTTCCGGTGGAGTGTGGGAGTCATGTTGGGATACTATTATAATCTACGGGGGTATGAGGGCAGTATGTAAGTTAGATCGAGCCAGATTGAGTATTCGGCTATTTCTATGGGGATGGGTGAAGTAGTAGAGGTATCTGTCGGATCATTACGTGGTGTGAGCTGGATCATAGTCTTTATATCGTATCGCAGAAGATGAGGGAGATGGATGAGGATTATCATTAGACGCAACGATCGTAGTCAGAGAGATCTATGTGTCATATATAGAGGTTAATCAGATAGGGTTCAGGAGTGATAATCAGACGAACCGGGGTAAATGTATTAGGAGTATTGCAAAGATGTGATATTGCAATTTGGGCTAGTAGGAGAAACTCCTAGAGGTCGGTGATAATGGAGGTTAAGGTGTTCGTGGCGTCAACTAGTCACTCGAGAAGTAGTGTCACACTGTCTGTTCGAAACGTCAGGATGTGAGTGTATGATTTAGGACGCTGTATGATCCGGATAAGCTCCTATTGGTAACTTGTGAGGTTTGTGTGAGGTGTCGCAGTGCAGTCGGTGTGTGTGGCTGTGGGGCGGTTAACATGTTTCACAGGAGGGTGAGTTAGGGTTTGTGAGTGTATATTTATTCTAGTCAGTGGGATGCTAGCCAATGTTTGCTTATTGATTTGAAAAGTCTTGTTTATGTTAGCAATATATTTCATTGACTCCGGGGAGGGTCAGGTGGGTTTGATTTACTGGATTACAGGTTTAGGGTTATGGTAAAACATCAAATTGTCTTTAAGGTTATATATACTGAAAACCGCGTAAAATTGTTAGTAAAAACAAAATGTATTGGAGATCATAGTTAAACAAAAAATAACGAAGCGATGAATACATTTTGTGTTATGATTATATAACCGAATATATTTGACCAGGACTAAATAATTCATCAGAGTGGCGAAGGGAGGTCGGGTGAGACTGAGGAGGTCGGGCACGGTAGCAGGAACGCTCTAAGAGGCTGCGCAAGGCAGGCTTCATGATAGAGGTCTGACCAGAAGCTCTGGAGGGTATTTGATTGTATTATTGTAGCAACATAAATTCTTTTTAATCGTAATAAACTGTAAAAATAATAAATAAATGCTTTTGATTTTTTTTTTCTGTATCGAGGAATGCTATCATAAGAAAGATGTATCCGAAGTTTCGTGCTCCTATAGCTCAATATTTCAGGTTTGGGGTTTGGGGACGCCCCTTTTGGGTGTGTACGGCTATTTAACACCCCTATATGATGTGGGTACATATACGGAAGATCTGTATCCGAGTTTCAGCTTTTATGTCAATATTTAATGTCTTGAGTGGGCAGCATCCCATATGGGGATTGCGGGTTCATTAAACTCTGCTATGCAAGTGTGTTTAAAATCACAAATGGAAAACAACTGAACCCAATAATTGAATATATAAACCTATAGTGATATAGTATAATCGGCTAGCCATACAGCTCTGAATAAAGACTACCTCGTTATAGGAGAACTCCATTTATATATATTATATATATATATATCTTAATACAGGGAGTGCCGGAGTCATGCAACTATTCCCGGAGCGGAAGTCCGGAGCTCGGACGTCGGCGCTGCTGCTGCTGGTAGAACCAAGCTCTATTGGGGCGAACCAAAGGCGAATCGCGGAGTCGCTGGCAGAAGAATCTACTGATATCGGAGACTGCAAACTGGAATTGGACTCGACGACGGGCGCGAGAGAGGAGGCGCTGAAGCAGGAAGGTAAAAAGCAGAAGGGTCTATAAAAAATCACACTCAAGTAAGTGATCCTTCTTCGGATCACTTTTTCGGAACGAAATAAATAATATGAATAATAATATATAAATAATAAGACACAACAAACACCATGACAAAGCAGACGAAGCATATCAGACTTCGTCTGTGGTCTGTCGGTCAGAACAGACTTCGGTACTGTCTGACCTCCAGGTGTCCGATTTAGGCCTACATGCTCGATCGACACAAGCCGTAACAAGGCGGCGTAAGCGCAATATTTACGTCGACGCTCGGTGGACCTCCTCTGCTTATAGTACATTCTACTTTTCTGCTTGAAATTTTTACCCTGTTTATGAGAGGTTCAACAGAAGTATTAGAGTGTTATATTCGCAAGTTATGAAGGCCAAATACCTATTCTTTCTATATCTGAAAAGGCACTCAATCGCTTCAACTGTCACAGTATATCTAGATTTGTTGCTCGCAGAGAATTAAGAGAGTTTTTAATGTACGATGTGAACTGGGATTGGCTTTGAGATCTGGTGAGATGTAAGAAATAAGAGATGTATAATGGCAGAACGTTGAATATTTTATAAAGCCAAAAAGTTGACCTATATTGCAGCTTGAAATAAAGTCTAATAAGATGCTGGGTATAATAAATGTTAAATGATGTGTGTCCATAGTATAGCAAGTGAGTATTAATATGAGAAAAGTGTTATACATAGCTATGATTTGACTCAGTATATTCGAAGAGTTTGTGGCATCAATGGATTTTTGTGAATCCTGTTATTTAAAGACTTAGATATGCTAGACGAGTGCAACAAGGATGAGACACAAAAGCTGACTTTCTGGGGTTGAGGTAAGAGCTTGTATGAGGAGAAGGTGCCTGAAGGAGTTAAGGACGATGTTGTTCTGTAGGAAAAGGCATTTATCAGAGGGGACTATATAGAATCAAAGTCATATCAAAAATAAGACATATACATCTATGATGTAATCAGCAACGAGACCATATAATCTTCTTTAGTAGAGCACGGAGAACTGGACCGTTAGGGGCATAGTAGAAAATTACACGAGAAGAAAGCATAGCCATCTAGTGCATGTAGAGAAAGCATCTCATCTGCACAGGGTTGTTAAACTTTTGGAGTTGTTTTGCGATGTTAAAAAGTTGTTGAAAATGACTCGAGTGCAACATCTGTTAAGAAGAAGGAGTCGACTAGCAATTTCAAATGTTGGATGGGATTTGTGTTTTAAATATAGTCTTAGTAAAGCCAAATTAGCGGTTTTTTGTTATCAGTACGTTATTAAGTTAAACGCATGTTACCATATAAGTTCATTAGCTTGTAGTGTGGATTGGCGTGTACTTTAGCTATAGTTTGTTTTTTTCTTTTTAGTTGTAGACTTTGTGTAACTACTGGGAAAGTTATTCGACTAGCTCCCTAGATGTTTGTGGATTTGCCATCAGAGTGTCATGTTTTAGACTTGTGTATACTATGCAAAGTATTTATTGCAAGTTCCTTAGGATGCTTTGTGATTTGCATGATACATGTTGTGTTGATGATTGGTTTGTTGGCTGACTGGGACAGGTTTTGATACGGCCCATTGGTGGCTTCCTTACTCGTTTTTTATTTTAAATGTTTCTAATGTTTAAAGTTTAATTAATAAGGGTCCGTCACATTTTCGTGAAGTTTCAAGGTGGATTTTTTCTGACATGAAACGAGTTCCCACTAAAATGTATAAAGGGGACGGTGAAAGCCTGTGGCTTAATTTTTGACTGCGCTCAAATTATTAACTACTTCTTCTGCCTTCGCGGTGGCATGTATGGACCTTACCTAATCCAGTCTTGTGAGGGAGTGGGTGATGATGGCATTACTATATCAAATACATATACTATCAATAAATACAACTGACGAAAATAAAACTACTATATTTTGAATATGTTTTTTTTTTCAAATGCTGTCAATAATTCATCTTTACTGATAAACTTTATAAAATGCCCAAGTTTATTGGCGGCCATTTATTGATAATTGGGCAAATTGCCATTTTATAAAATGCTGCCGCACTCTGGGCATCATTAGCCTCACAAGCGTACATGACACTAGATCCTTAACGTATAACCAGCCTATATGCAACTCTTAAAGATTGTTATTTTTTGCCGATTATTTTTTAGTGTTCCCTAAAGTATTGAACAGTATATACAAGAAAACATTTATGTATTTTATGGGTAATCATGGTTTAAAATTAAGCTTGGAAACGTACTGATTATATACATCTTCTTTTGGAAGTCGGTATTTATGTAAAGATTGAATAATTATTAAATTCTTTTCTTTTTGGTCTTGCAATAACACTACAATGTTACACACCTGATTCAAAATTGTAATTCAGTTTTTTGTAGATATAGTGGTTTTTTTTTAAGATACAAGGGGCTACCTAATCTGGAGACTGGGCATATATATATAATAAGTATATATATAAAATACGTAGATATAATTATATAAGTAATATATAATAAATATAATATATCTTATAAGGTATAGTAGTATATCGATTATAGGTATATGATATACGTATAATTTTATAGGATCCGTGTTATACGAACAAGAGTGCATCTAGTGAAAAAATAGTAGCCCTTTAGGTGATATAAACTACAGTCTCCCACTTTCCCTAATAACAACTTTTTGGATTTATTATCCTGGAGTTAAGAAAAGCCATATAGTAGCTAATAAGTAATACAAAAAATTATAATGTATATTTCTCTTCGTATAATCTCCCTTTTTATTAAAGTTTAAAAAAGCTCATTTAGACTCACCTTCGGAGGGCGTGAAGTGGGGGGTATACGCCTGGCGGGAAAGAGATTTGTTGTGCTAACATGCTTATTATAAAATTCCTCGTTTATAGTATAAATTACAATTTTATTTTTAATATTTACTTAACATAGTAAAAATGTTTAAATTTAGGAATTAAATTTCAAATTAGTAAATAAAAGTTCAGAAATTGTACCATAAAATCAAGAAAAAAGAATGGTGCAAATATTTTGTCTTGCGAAAATATGTCCGAAAATTTGACACTTTATTTTGAATTTCATATTTTCATATAAAATTTCATTTTTTATTATTAATTTTCTACTTAATATCTGTAGAGTATGTTTATTTTATTGAATCTAGCTATAACGTAATAAAAAATGTCAATTTAATAGAGACTATAAAAATAAGAATAAAATGGTAGCCCAATCACCCTCATCATCTATTTTATGGGGGGGTAATCGGCAGCCATTAGTTAGGACCAGCGAATTCTCATCCCTATGCCTGTTTGGAACAAAAATTTACTTGCCAGTTTAAAGCTAACATACTCATCTGTATAAAAAGATAAAAAATACAATTAAAATCTGTTCAACAACTTTTATCAAATTATGTCAGATCTTTTAGCAAATAAGACCATTCCAGGGCAAGTGGAATTCTATTTCAAGGACATTTTATACTCTAAAATATTACAATGAATTATTTTAAAAAATAAAAAAGGTCTGATTTAAATGATAATCTAATAAAACTAATTTTATTTACCTGCGTGGCTATTAAGTGAGCAAAAAAAAAAAATTTTGTTTTTTTTATTGAGCTAGTCACTCCCATCCGTACTGACGCTATAGTAAACAACAACTGCTGGGATAATCACCGGTATCCGGCTAATTCACTTCCGGCCCATCCTATATATACTATATGTATATTAAATTATATATATAATAATTATCTAATATATAAATATATATGCTAATATATATAAGATATATATAGTATATTTAAATACTATATAGTGATAATATATATTTAAATATATATATATATATGAAGTTATATACAATGACTATATATCACTGGTATGCTGTCAGGCGGGCGATGATGTGGGCATTAGAAGTATAAATCGCTCAACCCACTTTACTTGAATACACTTTCTTGGATTTTTTTTTCTGCAAAATCAAGGCCCTAATACGTTGATCATAGATAGACACCAAAACAAAATAATAATGTACTTCATATACATAAAGTTTTATGCTACGTTAATATAAAGCTTATTTAGACTCACCTTGAAGGGATAATGGACGACATTGTGGGTGAATGGGCATCTTTTTTTCGTTCAGATCATGATGAATCTATACTTTTTATTTTTAAACTTAATTAAGTATATATATTGTTTATTATTATTAAAATCTAGTATTTAAATTTCAATATATGAAAAATAAAATAAGAAAAAAAATGTGGTGGCCCAATCACCCCATTCGTGGGACAATTTTGACACTTTTTGAATTCATTTTTTCCATATAAATTTCATTTTTTATTTTAATTTTTACTTAATTAATAAGATATTGTTATTATAATTTAAATTTAGATATATCAGATATAAAAATGATCAATAAATACTAGGCAGGCTTACATAAAATAAGAATAACAATGGTGGCCCAATTCACCTCATCATTAATTTTTATGGGGGTGAATCGGTCCATGTTAGGCCCAGCGATTGAACCACTATGTAACATCACTGTTTGGAAAAAAATTTACTTTGACGACCATTTAAAGTTTGTTTGTGCGTTCACCAAATATTCTCAAATCTTATCTTTAGTCATCAAACTTTTAATTATTTATAAAAAAGTTAAAAAAAACTCACATTTTTCAAAAGTGAAATTCTAATTAAGGACATTTTATACTTTAATATATTATATTTTTTAAAAATATAAAAAGTCTCTAGAATTAAAGAAAATCTAAATAAAACTTGTAGTACTACTGCGTGGCTATTTAATGAGAAACTGCTTGAGCTATTTTAGTCAATGGATAATCGATATGACCACATCACATTTCTCTTGTCTTCATCCATCACCCGCACCATCTTTAAACTCTCATCTCCGATTGTCACTTGGATTTCCACTTCCTTTTGCTCAGTTTCATGAGTTGGCGTCGTCATCCCCAAGCCCTTCCATGGTCTCTCTACCTGCTAAGCCACGTCTCTCAGTTCGATCACGTCCGGACCATCATCTAGATCCATTACCTGAGTGCCCGCGTCCCTCTGCTCAACCGGCTCCCGATCCTCCTCCATGACGCCTGAATACCCACTGTTTTTTTTTCGACTGAGATCTGCCCCTCCTTCACGGTCGACACTTGGACACTAACCTCCCTTTGTTCAACGTCCCAGACCATAACCTCCGAAGCCCAGCTCTCCTGCCTAATCGACGTCTGGGCTGCTTCAACCTGAAACCAGCTACTCTTCCTCGTTTTTCGGCCAATTTCCCGTTCTATCCGTTCGCCGACCTCACTAAATTATTCATTGATCGAACACATCGTCCAGCACGAGCCCATCCTCGTCCAGCATCCTCCAAATTCCGTCCATCACCTCTTGCACGACATTCCCTTCTCACCCCGAATCACACACCGCGACGTGCGCCAACAAAGCAACAATCCCGCTGGGGATGCCAGAAAATTGTACAATGTCGCGAATTCGACAAAGCACAACCTCGCAGCTGCCGCGGATGACAAGGCGGAGGTTTTCTAGGTCTGCCGCTAATTAGTTGGTGAAGCTCCAAATGTAATACACTCGTCACCCGGTACAGCTATCACTGGGTTCGATCCAATATTGTATCGAACTTTGCTCGTCGGCCCGCGGTGGCTATGCTCCCTTCTGAAACCAACCCTTGGCAGAAAACTGTTCCCGATCTCTCCCGTTTTCCCGGTATGTCCCTTGCGGGAGTGAAGCAATGCGTAGATTTTTCCCTATCCCGACTCCACTGAAGCAGACGTGGATCTTTTTTCCGATTCGGCTCCCTCGAAACAATCGTGGGTTTCTCCCTGCCCCGGCTCCCGTGAAGCAAGAGTGGACTTTTGTCCCGCTCCGACTCCGTCAACCGCAAATGCCGGGGTCGAACTTAACTGACTCAGGATAGCCGCCCGTTCCTCCTCAGTTTTCTGACTGTACAGCCGCTCAACCAGACAATCCTTGTTGACACCAGTAACACCTCTTTTATAAACAGACCTCGACACTACCTGGAACAAATAAGACGCCAACACAATTTTACGCTTTATAATTTAACTTAAGACAACAAGCCAATTTTGCAATAAAAGCCGCTAGAGCATTGATTCCCAAAGTGGTCTATATAGACCCCCAGGGGTCTACAGCGACCATGCAAAGGCCATAAAAAGTGTTTCAAAAATTTGTGATAAAATGAGAAGTAAATGGGGGTCAACGATAGTGGATCTCAATTAAGCCCACTTATTATATTTAATTAAATTTAAATTAGTATAAATGCCATAACTAAATTAGTGTAAAGTGTACGCATTGCTTTGTGGTCGCTACAACTTTGCTTGTAAAACTTGATGCATCATGATATTACAGTATTCATGCATGTACCACACATATGCGCAAGGCTAGAAATTCTTCGCTAAGTACAGCGCAATATTCTCTATTGTCTTTTATACAAAAAGTTTTAAGTAATGACGCTATGAAACCATCTAAACTGGAGGATCATCTGAGAAGATTTCCAAAATCATCCAGATTTATATTGAAAATACTTTCAAACACTTAAAGGCTTAAAATTCGAAGAGACCATCGGTGAACAGAATGTTGCGTTCGACGACCAAAAGAGACAATGATCGGTTTGGGCGAGGCGTGACTACACATATCTGTCAGTACTTTTAAGCAAATCCGGAAAAACAACAATATATCGGAGAAAAGTTAATTTTGCCAACCATTGAAGAGTTTTAAAAACCATTTTCATTGTTAGCAGCAATGTTAAAAGCAATTTCTTTAAGCTCTTTTAGAGGATCAGAATGATGTAAAGTTTTGACATAATTCCCTGATTTTTTTGGAGTGGCGCTAATATTTGAAATTGGGGAAAAACGCTCCGTGGCACCGACGTGACTTTTAATTGGAAAACCTGGTAATGAAGCATTATTATTGGCATATGTTCGTTTCATTATGGAACAAGAAATCTACGAAGAACTGCTCTTCGCGAGAACTTTGACAACCGACACTAAAGGCGAATCAATATTTGATGTTTTGAAGGATTACTTCTTGAAAAACACTCCCTTTATTAATATATCTATATCACTAACATGACTCAGATGGAGCACAGCATGTTTGGTCTGTTATTGTGGTATATTTACTAAGCTATTCTAGAACAAAATGTACCCGGGGGTTAGCAATACATACTGCGTCACATGCGACAAAATATTAGTATTAAAAATCGTGAATGTTAGAAGGTTGCATGAATCTCTTCAATTAGTTCATTCATGCAGTAAACCGAATCCAAAACAACGCGTTGAATACGAGGGTTAGTGTTGCAGACGATATGTGTGAAGAAAATGACGAGTAACTTTCATCAATTACCCTTCAAACTGAAACGTAAAATTTTTCGTACCAATTTTCCTGACAGATTTTTTGCAATTTTTGAGGACTATTTTTTAGAAGTTTTCTGG
>JABUQX010024508.1:10000-12500 GCA_015478945.1 Trachelipus rathkii | reverse complement strand
TATATATATATATATATATATATTTATAATGAAATCTGTGGTGTTACTAACCAAACTTATCCTAACCTAGACTTAAAAGCCGTACAGTTACGACCTATCTAGACGAATCGTCGTTGCCGTAGCGACCTAGATCTAACTACGCACTCTGATTGTCGTTGCCAATACAAACCTAGAACCTAGGTTTACGTAACCAAAACTTTTTTATCATAACTACATTTAAAAAGCCATACAGTAACGACCTATCTAGACAGGATAGTCGTTGCGTAGGACCTAGACCGTTAACCTGTGATGGTTTATCATTGCGTAAACGTACTCCAGCTAGATATTACAGCGTCCGCGCGTTATCTGATATTGGACCCCCCAAAAAGATTTTTGCATAAAAACAGTATACATCGGACACACCCCTCGATATCTACTATTAAACATAAAAATAACTTCTATCACTTTTCGTAGTTTCCAAATTCTTTTCTATACCATCCTTACACATCTTTTCACATCTACATTGAAACAAAATCTTGTAAGAATGTTAAAACTTAATTTTCAATTTTTTCTAAGCACTTTTCACAACCTTTTTAATCTACTCATGAACAAAATGTTGCAAGTAATGCTAAACTATAAAATCACTTTCAACAAAGTTGAAAATAATTTTTTTAATGGAACCAAAAAATTCAGGTGGACCTCACTCCCTCAAATCTCTTCCACACTTCATCGCTTTAGTACTTATATATAAATATATATATATATATATATATATTTATATATATATATCCCAGCCACGCTCTTAATCCAGTACTATATACCCTCACTATATATATTATATACACCCTACATACACTACCCTCATCATATATATACCCACTATATATATATATATATATATATATATATATATTATATTTTAATTTGAACGGTCCAATAATGCCCCAAAAGGATATAGCTCCCATGTCAAAACATCTAGTTCATTCCCAAATGGGTTTCCTCGATATTTGTAACAAATATCGATAAATATCGATTTCAGGTCAGACAGAATCTTAAGTTTAGCCATATATATATATATATATATATATATATATATATATATATATATATATATATATATATATATATATAATATATATATATATATAATAATATATATTATATAATAATAAATAAGGTATCTAAAAGTTCAAATATATTCATAGAATAAAGCTTATCTAGCAGCTGACTTTTGTCATGGCAAACGCAATAGTTTGCATCATGGTCGCCAAAATAATTTCGTCGATTAAAATATTTGAATAGAAAACTTTTAAGGAACATATTCTCCAACTGTACATATTTGAATATATTTTGTCAAAAAAATGCTAAAACGATGATAACTTATTTTGGCTCATGTCAATTATCCCTGTCCCAATGAAGCTGGCCAATTATTTTCCCATAGTTTACGTTATCGAACAAAATGTAGATCAGCGCGCATAGTGACAAGAGCTTGAACTATTTTCAAATGTATTTTATATAACTTGGGTTAAAATTCAATCTTTCGTCTGAGTATAATCGATTATTATATATATATTATATTATATATATAATATATATATTTATATATATATATATATATATATATATATTATATAATATAATATATATATATAATATATAATATATATTATATATAATATATATATATATATATATATATATAATATATATATATATATATATATATTATAGTAAATACTGTCTCCTAAAGAAAACTTTATCCTAACCTTAGAAAACTTAATAGCCCAAAAGTTAGCCGCTAGCCTTAATGGACTTTATTAGCCCCCAAGTAAAACGCCCTAACCTAATGCATTAATGGGAGCCCCTAAGTTAGACTTACCTAATGATTATGGAGCCACGAAGTTGCCCTGAACCTAATTCATCATGTATCCAATCTAATCGCTATCTACATTTATGATATATATTTCAAACGTTATTATATATATATATTTAATAATATTAGTTGAGCTAGGTTATAGCATGTCCGCATCCTCAGCATCCGCAATCCATGGAAGCCATCCGCACATTATTAAAAAAGATCCGCCATCCGCAATCCGCATCGCGCAAATCCGCGCTTGGCCGCTGCGGAATGTTTGCGCGGATGTTTTATTGTCGAGATTTTGAATACAGAATTTTATAATAAATACTTTAAAATGAATCTGAAAATAAAAATAATGTTAAATGAGTTAGGCAATTCAAAAAACGGCTTGATATTCCATATCTTACTGTTATCAAAGACATTTCAACTCGCTGGAATAGTACACTTCATATGATGGAAAAAAGTATTGCTCAAAGAACTTCTTGCTTCGTACGCCAGTTCATATTCCAAAGTTAACAATCTTATTAATTTGGAAAATGACATCATATCACACTGCATTAAGCTATTGAAACCCATTTGAGAAACTACCGAAAAAAATCACGGCCTCTACAGCTTCTGTTCTCTTATTTAATACCAATTAATCTCAACGCTAAGGAAGCATTT
>JABUQX010024507.1:0-29867 GCA_015478945.1 Trachelipus rathkii | reverse complement strand
TGGTCGACGTCGTTTCGGAACTGATGGGCATATAGTTGATTTTAAAATCGCCCTCATCCGCAATCGCGTAGCTGACGCTTACCTCGCGGTTCGTATCCGTCGTCCTAATCTTCACGGATTTTTCGGATATTTTTAAAACGAAGCCGGTAGTGCCGTTGCATACCCTCTCCCCCGTGCTCCGGCAAAATATGGTGCTTTTTAGCCGAACGTACATGCCGACGAAGAGGGTGATTCCGTTGACGTTGCAATGTTCCTTGTTGATATACCTTTTTAACGAATAAAACCACGAATTCACGTCATAAAAGCGTTGCAATCTTATCGTGTTGTATTTACGTTTCAGTCGTAACGGCCGTAAAACGGTATCGAAATCGTGTTTTCTAGCGTCGGAAATCGAATTAAGGGAACACGCCGAATCCGAGAATGTAACGGATATGGAAAAATGTTTGAAGTTGAGTTTTGCCTTATCCAGGCAGTCCTGATGCGAATCCTCGAAAAGGGCGATATTTACCGCGTCCACCTCGTTCATCGTTTGCTTCGTGGAGCACAAGAACTTTAACGTTCCTCTCCCATCGTTATTCGTCATCCGATAGAGAGCGTTACCTTTGGCGATGTTCAGCTTGCTGTATTTTTTTTTAACGTTGAAGAAGTTGTACGGGTAACAATTTTCGCGATAGTCTTTTTTAAGTTCCTCGTTTATGGTTTTTCTATTTAAAAAATGAGAGGATATCGCGTCCCGAAACCTTTCGCGACTAAATTCTTTCCATTCCGGTAAAATACATCTAGCGTCGGCGAAGTTGTTTCGTCCTAAATAGGTTAAACCCAACCCGAAAGAAAGGCCGTCCTTCGAGACGAACGGGTTTAACCTCTTGAAAGAATAGATGAACACTATTCGGCATCGCGTCGAAACGAACATTTTGTAATTTAACTTATCGTCGATTTCCTTAAGGTTTCGGAACAAGTTATCTCCCCGCGACATCCTCAATTCCGTTACCGCGTCGACGTATCGGTCCTCTTCGAGTTCTTTTTCTTCGTCGGGAAATTCTTCGACGGCGTCAGCCACGACCCGTTTATTCGCCGACTTTCGGAGGTAACTGGAAAACTCCTCGACCATCGTATCCGCCTCCCTTCGAATCCGCGGTTCGTCCGAAACGCTAATGGGACCCCCTCTCGCGTACAAATGTCCGCACTCTTCGATAGAAAATTCTATATTTTCTCGTCCTATTATATCCAGCATGTAATTACTGTAATAGTTTACGACGTACCGGTGCCTTTTGTAAAATCGCTCGTAATCGGTTAATCGCACCCGTTGGTAGTAGTTATAATTTATCGTTTGCATGATTATATGAAAAGCTTCCTCACCGAATTGTAAAAATTCGCCCTCGATCTCGCCAATATCGCCCGTTTCGAAACTTTTATTTTGATTGTTATCGCCGATGAGCAAGATTTTTACGCCTCCGAAGGCGCAGGTGTAATTTTTGTGGAGTAAACGAAGAACGCAATCGATGAATAGGATTTCGCTCGATTTGCATTGATTAAATTCGTCGATTACCAAAAATTTTAATTTTTGCCATTGGTTCACCTTGAACTTGAATAGGTGACTGACTGTGTGATTGACGGGGTTGACGGGATAGTTGAATAGGGAATGAAACGTCCCGGTGGGAATTTCCGAAAATCCGAAGTCGTTTTCGCGTAAAATATTTTTCAGGACGTTAACGGTCGCGTGAGTTTTGCCCGCTATCATTATTTCGTACGTTTTGGTTTTTTGGGCGTTGACCATTTCGGAAAGAATCTTTCTCAATAATTCGGATTTGCCCGCTCCCGGTAAGCCCGTCAAAAGAACGATTTTGGGGGAGTTCGGATCAGTTTTTTCGTTCAAATGATACAAAACTTCCAACAGAGAAACGCATTGTTGGGGAGTCACGACTGACGTCATCTTATCGATCACCGATGAGAAAAAAATAATCGAAGGTTCCCTCGCGTGAAAGTACTCGCGCTCGAACTTAAATTTTATTTATTCTTTTTTTTAACAACGCTCGATTTTAAAAAATAACATATTTATTATAAACGTTAATCGATTTAGGAAAATAAAATATTGTGTAAAAAAATGAAATTTATGTTTTTAAATAAATAAATTAATAGGTTCTCAATTCTTATATAAACCACCCCCTCTCCTCTTCAATCCTATTAGCGTAACGCATTCACGACTTTCTTCAACATGGCGGCTGGACGATCGAATATTTTCAAGTCGTACGCGTCCGATATCTTGGGAATCGACAAGTCTAAAATTAATTTAAAAAAAGGCATTTACCGAAAATTGCGAACCGAATTCGATGACAAATACGACGAATCGAAGATACCGAGCGGAAGAGGGTGCGCGCTTTTTTCGAACCGCGATAAACCTTTTTACATTTTATTTAAAGATTGCGCGGACAAATACGAGGCGAGACTAAAATCGGCCGATTACGATTCGGAAAAAGACGGATTCGGTTTGCGCGAATTAAAAACCGTCTTCATAGACGTTAACGCGGAGCGGATTAATGCGTTCCGACGATTCTTTTATCGGGCGCTCGACGTTTTTCTAGAGCGTGAATTGAGCGAAGATGAAAAAGAACGGTACGATACGTACATGGAAAACGTTCAAACGGACTCCAAAACAACCGCCGACGACGAAGAAGGAGAAGAAGAAGCCAAGAAATTGAAGCAGAAAGTAACAAAAGCGTACCGCAGATTTGTGGCGAATATAGAAAAATACCGAGTGGATGAACGTTCAAAACCTTTGAAACTCTCGCGCGACCTCGCCGCCGGCGATGATTTTGATCTCGCGTCCGGTTCCTGGAGCGACCTCGAATTTTTCACCGTACAAGATATTTGGAGCAAACGTATTATATACGTTAAGACGATCGAGACGCCGTACCATCAAATACCTTCCAAGTTCGAGGAAATTAGGAAAGAGAGCGAACGGGTTTACTTGGAACCCGCGTCAAATGTCAAGAAAGAGCGTAAAACCCCGAAAAAGCCGAAAACTGAAAAACAACGCGCGACTAAAGAAGGTCGCAGCGGCAGTCGGGCAGTCGAATGTTCGTTCTTCGAAAGAGAGGATGGAGAAATTTTAGAAGATGACGAAGAAGAGGATGGAGAAGAAGAAGAAGATACCCTCGCCCGAAACGGCGAATCGGGTTTTTCTAAACCGAACGCCGTAGAATCGAATCGAAGTTCGAATAAGGAACGCGACGTTGCCGCCGCTTTGGATGTGAGTAAAAAACAGCTTAGCGATATAATTAAGGCGCATGGAAAGATACAGCAGCAGCACCGACAACAATCGTCCGATGCCTTGAAAAGGAAACAACGCGATTGGGAAGAAAATTCTCAAGACGGAGGCGGGAACGAGGTGACGACCGCGGCGGAAGAAAAGCGACCCGCTATAAAGAAAAAGAAGAGCGATAAGCGAGATAGCGAAGACAAATCGCGAAAACGACATCGACTACTGGATATGCCGGACGTGGAGACACTCAGTCGGCAGATGGAAGAGAAAGAAATTAATCGTAGCGATGTTCCAGAAGAAGCGAAGCAACTCGATCCGAAGAGGAAAAAACGAGAAGACGAAGCTAAAAAGTCGAAGCACCCGCAGCATCTCCAGAAATCTCCACCGACCACGGTCGCGGTAAGTTCGTTAAAAAGAAAACATCAATCGGAGGAGTTTAAAAACGATCCCCACGACAGCGGCAGCAGCGGCGGCGAGGAAAGGCAACCGGAAGGGAAGAACAAAAGACGCGATCGGAGAGAAACCGAAAGCCTCAACGACGAAACGAAATCGAATTCGGAAAAGGAAAAGCTGACTCTAGTTTTAAAAACCAACCAAAAATAAAGGACGAATGTAAAAAAATGTTCGCGCTCTACGTAATATTATTATTATTATTATTATATCATTACTGATTAGGTACTATCGATTTTTTATTGTAAAATTACATTATTAATAAGTAAATAAAACGACTTTTCTTACAAAATATTTTTATTTAAATTTCCACAAACCATGAACGATGATTATAATAATATCCACAACGCGAATTCCTATTCGGTCGACGGAAAGAGGAAATCACCCCCCGATAATGACCTAATTTTTCCTCGTAGTGGGAAACGTAGAAGCCCATTCTTCCGGGAATCGAGCGACGATGAAAGATCCCCGCCTCTTTTCCTTTCCCAACGCTATCCCTCGCCGCCGAGTTCGATTTTTTACCCCGAACACGCTTGCAAAGTTTCGACGAGCGAGGATTTCGTAAAAGTCGGTTTGTCCCCCGATATTAAAAAAATAATGCCGCACGCTTTGTTCGTTCACACCAACATCTCTAGCTCTCAGGCGACGGCGGTGTTGCTTATGATGAAACAGTTTTTTCGATATAGAAAAGAAAATGAAGCGCCGCAACTGGACAATCGGGGGGGGTTCGTCTTAGCGGATGGGACGGGCCTGGGTAAAACCCGCATTCTCTCTTCCTTCGTTTACAACCTGATTTCCAGCGGCGCTGGACATAATAGTAGCGCGCGCTGGTCCGAAACGAAACGCCGGCGCTACTCTTTTCTGTGGGTGACTTCGAAAACGGAGTTGTTCGATGACATTTTTAACGAGTTGCGCTCTACTAATGAGGAAATATATAAAAAGGTGAATATCTATAAAATAAACGAATATCTCGATTTAGAAGACGCGGCGAAATTGAGATTCGACGACGAAGACTCGGATGCGGTCGCTGCGACCACCATAGTCTTGACGACGTACAAATTATTGCAAATTAATTTACCCCATTTTCTTAAACCTTTTCTGAACGAGGAAAGGGTTTGCGAGGAAGGGGGAGGTCGGCGGTCGTTCACAACATACGACGCTATTTTTTTTGACGAATTTCACGCCATTAGAAATACCTCCCCGTATTACGGTAAGAATATAATCGCCGGCAAACCCCCCGATATGGATTACGTTCAGTTTGCGAGAAAATTATTTCTCGAGAAGGACGAAACCTCTTCCGGTTTTTTTTGGAAGCAGTTTAATATAGCCGATGCCGGCGATTTTCTCATCAAAGTGTACAAAAAATACTCGTTCTGCGTTCTGACGAGCGCCACGCCCTTCACGGAGGACGCGAATTTGTCGAGCGTGGAATTCTTGGTGGGTAACGTCCTCCTGCTCCTCGCCTCGGAGGGGGTGGAAGGAAAAGAAGTAAAAAGTAGGTTTCTAAAATTAAGCCGATACGTAAACGGTTCCTCCGCCAAGGGATCGATCACCATTTTAGAACCGGTTCTGAAAATGTTGTATCACCACGGCTCTTACATCAGCAGGGTGATAAGCATGCGTGGGGTGGGTTGTTTCATGAGAAAATTAAAATTGGACCCCGGAATACAAATGTGTTTTTCGGAGAGTAATCGATACATCAATTACCTGACAAAGCTTTGGCGATCGAAGTACCGAGATAAATGGAAAATCGATTCCGCCGTGGAGGATACCGCTTCACCGCCGTCTTCATCGCCGTTATTCGACGCCGTAAGCGACAGCGAGGAGCTCGAAAATAAAATGTTCCTCGACTCCGATGGCGATACCTTTTATTACGTCGACGTCGAAATTAAAAACGCGCTAAGCGCTTTCGGAATCGACGAACGAGCGGTCCGACAAAATCACGAAGAGCTCGAAAAGGCGCGATCGTTTCTAATATCGAAAAAAAATCTGCTCTGGAGGAAATTCAAAGCGGCGATAGTACTGTTTTATAAAAATTTAATTTTGAATTCGAAAGGCAAAGGGTGCGTTTCTTACATGCTTAAATTGTTTCGGGCGTTCGTAGAGAGGAACGGGAATATTAAGGTAATTTTCGCTACCTCCATCACGGGAGATAACGCTTTAGTAAATAGTAGCAAAAAAATAACCAATTTATTCAATAGGAAGAGAAGAAAGAAGAGGCAACCGCGCATTTGCGGTCTCGCCGAAGAACTTGGCGAAGAAGAGGAAGAAGAAGAAGAAGAAGAAGAAGAAGAAGAAGAAGAAGAAGAAGAAGGGGAATTATTAGAATGTAGCTTGGCGGAACTGAAGAATTTAGAGGTGGAGCGCGAGGAAGAAATAAAGCCCTTCGCGTTTTGCGCGACTTGTCAAAATTATTACGTCGTTGAAGATAGCGATGGTGCTGGTAAGAGCGACAAAAAAGGGTGCGTGGGAAACCATTCGGCCTTCTTTCCGAACGCAACATCTTATCAACTCATAGATATGTATAGGACGATGCTGACAATTTCCTTAATAATATCCGTTACCGATGAACTATCTAGCTACGCACTCCCGATATATCTGCCGCCTCAACAGCAGCAGCGAGAACCTATTTCTTCTTCGAAAAAAATGATCGAACCTCTCAATAAAAAAAAAAATCTAATCAGGGTGTTCACGCCGTTCACCCCGCCCGAAACGTTACTTAGGTGCATGCCGGCTTCTTTCATAGATTACGTGATAAACGGGCTCGGGAGGAAGTCTTGCAAAGAAGTTACGAACAGGTCGCTCATGCAGATTCGAGATACGAAAAACTCGGGCTGTTATTTTATCGCCCCTAACACGGAAAATAAAAAGTTCAATAAATCCATCAACGCTTTCAATAACGACCCTCGAATAAAATCGATCGTCGTGAGCAATAGGGGCAGCACCGGGATAAACTTGCACGATAGCAACGAAAATAAATCCAAAGCTCAAAGACTCCATTTGTTTTGCGATTTTCCTTACAGCTCTTCCAAGGTTTTCCAGCATATGGGTAGGAGTCATCGGACGAACCAGTCCACCAAGCCGATGTACACCATTTTCACTCTCGACTCGTTCGCGACCGAAGAAAGATTTTCGACAATTTTGAAAAAACGGTTGGGTGACCAGAGGGCAGGCGTGTTTTCCAATCGCTATTGCGACGTCGTCACCGACATTTTCGAGACCGACGACTACGATAGCGACCACCGAGGAAGAAAGAAAGCCTCTTCGTCGTCGTCGTCGTCGAACAGGTCGTCTTCGGAGGAAACCGTAAACAAATTGGGAGTTTTTAGGCTCATTCTCTGCTCGATCCTTTTCCTTTCGGGCGGCTTTCGTATTCCGAGGAACGATTATAATACGTTCGGAACCGGCCGCGAGCTTTATTTCCCTTCCGGTTTTAAACGAAAACGTCTTAAGAAATACGTCGTCAACAGGTGCTCGGAATTGTTCCACGAGAATGCGAATTTGTTCTCCACCTGGGCTTATTTTTATATGACGTTGTATTTTACCCATTTTCTCGTAAACAGGAGGAAGGATATCGTAGCCTACGCGCTCCTCGAGCCCTTCGTTGATGATTTAAATCGTAACGTGTACGTGAAGTGGAGTAGAAAGATTATTCACGAAATTAATAGTACGTGTAGCGCGAGCGTCAAAAATGCGGGGCAGGCGAAAATATTAAACATGATAATGTATTCCCCGCCGAGATTTCAAAGGCTGTTTTTCCTCGTCCAAAAAAGTTCTTGCGCGTGGTTCTTAAAAAATATCCTCGTCAAAGAAAAATTTCTGACCAGAAAACACAACATCACGTGCGTAAAAATCGTCGATGGCGAAGTTTATAACGAAAGCCGTTTTAAAATTTGCGTTGAAATATTGAACGGCGAATTAATCGATATGCTCGGGAGCGAGAAGGTAATCCTCACGAATTTAAATACGCTTTTGTATAACGACTATACTTCCGCCTTCAACGCGCTATTACGCTTTAATAAAAAAAACGACACTCCGGAAATTAGGAATAATTGGCTCATTTTTAGATTATTAACGAAAGACGGCTCGTCTTTCGCCGATTACGAGTACCGATACGCTTTGTATCGGTATCGGCCAGAAAAATAATAGGCTGAATCGCGCGCTTATTTACACTTTATGAAATCAAGGAACTTCATTCGGACGTCAGTCACTACCATAAGTAAAGTATAATACCACCCACGCATATCACTATGACCACACTAATATATTGAACTAATTTATTCACGGCGTATACCATTATTACTAGGCACCGCCTTTTCACAATACCTACCGCTCCCTATCCTGAAGCATCCTCATTCTCCACTTCCGCTCACAATTGGTAGTTTCTCATAATATATGCGCACGCACAACACACACATACTCCGTAAATTTAAGATATTTAGTTATAATAATAAAAACTTAGTCGTCACTACGTATTAAGAAAGTTTATTATTAATATTATTTTATATATTATCGTGACGGTGCTTCAGAGAGGTATGTGTACTATATACTACAATACAGGTAAACGGACAGTATGCACATCCAGAAAAAACTCAGAGCACGAGGCAGGTTGCGTATGCACTGTTGAGAATTTTGAGACAATTACCATTAGCTATTGTGGGCTCTTCGGCGGATACTACGCGCGGTAAGGAACTTCTCATCTTGGTGGTCCTATAAACACCTCTGGCAACTTCTCAAATCAGCTGCGGACGACGAGAGCTCCAGGCAATAACCTATCAGTGAAGCGACTTGTGCTATAGTCTCACACTCTTGACATTATGAGAGTAGCGATGCATATTGTCCTACTCACACTCGATCGACGAGAAGACGCATTTCACTTTCAACACGCAGTATCTCCGGTGCGAGTGCGATATATATTATTCTTTTATTATCACTTCTAATATGTCCT
Source organism: Trachelipus rathkii (assembly GCA_015478945.1). Lineage (NCBI taxonomy): Eukaryota > Metazoa > Arthropoda > Malacostraca > Isopoda > Trachelipodidae > Trachelipus > Trachelipus rathkii. The sequence goes on along the minus strand of JABUQX010024507.1, from coordinate 21,207 downwards.
TCTTTTTTACTCAGGCTAATCTAATTTCACTCTCCTATAACTATCCACACTACTTACCCTTATAATACTGTCTTTCATCACGACTCTCGTCTTCGGTATTATATTGCCTACTTATCATTATACAAATAATCAACTAAAATTAGATTTAATCCGAGTTTCGTGATATCATACGTTTTATTTTCATTCTCCCCTTCTGTTGAGGTGCTCTTAACTCTAAGCTCACTACACTACATTATCTCCTATACGAGAGTCTAGTAACACTATGTGCACTATAATTGTAGAGCGCACGTAATAAGAGTTAATTTATCGCTTCGTTCTGGAGAATACAAGGACTATATGTATGCTCTATGTCTTCTATACTTAATTTAAAATATCACATTAATACTTTGCAAATGTTATTGACATGGTTTGCGGGCTTTAATTTATCTTCTTATAGAGACGTATACGCCTTGACTACTCTAACCGATTAGTTTCCTTTTTTGACACTAGACACACAATGCTAATATAATATTCAATTCCTAATGGGCATCCCTATGTCGTCTTATTAAAAGTCAAAGTATAATAACCCAGCAACGAGCAGGAGCCTAATTACTTTTTAACTCTCTGAGATATCAGGACGGTTCTCACTCCTCGCTCATTTGTCTCAAATCATTCATGGTGTTCCTCTCTTCATCGCGACACACATCGATCGAATCAACTCTAAATTTGTTAATCTGTATATATATTCTTACTCTCTGTGCACGCTCGGAGACTAGTCACTATATTATCCATCGAAGCATTTTAAAAGAGTACTATCACACTAGAGAGGAGGGAAACATTGGGTATCATCAAATCTACACTTCAGAGACGGGCTCTACTAAAAAAACTATAATCTTATTTAATCTATTCGTGTCTTACCACTGTGATAATCACCCACTTTACGCTTTTTTACACTATTCCCCTTTCAGAGATCTACTCTTTCGAATAATTGTCGTGCATACATTGAAACGATCCCTGTCTAATAAAGAATATATATTACTCAGTATCTATCACAAATTAAGATCTTACTTTTCCGGAATGTTTGTCTAGGACAGCGATAAACGAAAGTAAAAGACTAAAAAATACGCCACAACTCAAAGCACACGTTCAACTATAATTTTTCTCGCAGTCGCACACTATAGAGACTATATTACACTCAGCATCATCGTTTAATGTAGCGTCGACAGCGAACCTGCTCTCTCTTATTATCTCGCACTCTCGAAATTTTTTCCTTATCAACGCATATAAAACCAGGGTATTAACTCGACATCGAATTTACGGCGAGGTTTTTAATCGATATTGCAGAGTGAATAGTCTTAACTCGCTGCTACTAATTTATTTCGTACTAAATTTTCGAAATGCAAGATCTAACTGATTTATATAGATATTCGTCTAAAAGACCAGTTTTCGATTCAGAAATAGTTTACATATTCGCACAATTGGATTTTGACTTTTAAACGACATCAGAGAAACATATCTCCGAATTATTCATTTTTCTGGATACCAGATATCAATACGGCTCAATGTCTTATCAAAATCTATGAGATAATCTGAGTACGACTAATTGCAGCACAGGTCGAGCGAGGAGGAACACACTAGTGACATACTAAGTTATTCACCTTTTGCTATTTTGACAATGAGAGTCCGGTAAAACTAAATTTAATAAAAATACAATTTATTTTCCGCTGTTAGTAAATTAAGGATCTTCGACGAGACTACATTCGTACTATTGAAATAAAAGATTTGAAAAAAATACCCGGCATTCACACTAACTTAGAGGGAGAGAGAGAGTCGGTCGTAAAATTATTTTTGTTATCTCTCTCGCAGTGTAGTTTCTCCTCGTGTACCTGTAACTTCCTTCATTATTTCACCTAAAGGTCGCTCGATTATTTTTATTATTTAAGCTACATCTTTTAACCGTGTACCCGATTTTATATTCTTTTAGCGAGATAATTTACCAAATTCTTATTAGAAACTCTTCACCTATTTAGTTATGCAGAAGAAGTAACGTGTGACACCCCTTATATTCATTTTTCGGAATCACCACACTGAGGTTATTTAAGAGATCATGCATTATTTATAAATCATTTCATAGCACAGCGTAGGGCCTCTTCAAAACATGTCACAACAACCTATTTACACCTATTACACTAAATTAAACATTAATGCCATCCCTAAAAACTTTTCTAAATGTTCAATAAAATTGGTATAATTACAAACGTCAAGCTAATTTTTAGGCTTGGTCATGCGTATGCAATATCCGTCTGGATATATTCTTTTTTCATAATCGGACCATCTTCGTATTTTTTGGTTTTTGAAATTTTAATATGTAAGAAGTTCTCAACAACATTGTAGATTTCGCAAAGCTAGTTAGTCAGCAAGTTATAATCCAGGACACTCTTAGAAGTTATGCTACCTTTCAATTTATTATCGTTCAGAAAGTATACTTATATTTTCCTAACACAAGAAGATTCCACATTCAAATAATGTTATTTAATATACCTGCTAAACTCAACTATTAATATCCTATCTTTTTAAATATTAAAACCAAAAGAAAAAATATTATATATTCGATTCGTAAACTAAAATAATTCACTCCACCTCATAAGATTTCCATATACTATTAATAGTTAGAATACTGACTGAATATAAAATATTCTTCATGTATATCTAGGTTGATTCAGAATATTCAAACAAGATATAAAAATCAAATAAAATAACATTTTAAACCCTTGAAATATTTCTTTATTTTATAAATATTAACTTTACACATCGCCACGATCACGCTTGTTACCAGATAGACGAATTCTTTACATGAGTCGCGAGTGAGCAATTTATATTATTCTCTGACGCGTACACGCATCTCTTCATAAACCGCTAGAAAACAATAAAACTCCACCTGGCAAGAGGTTGGTACACGACCGAATTCAATAGGAAGAACGGGATTACAAGCCTCGCGATCTAACCACATACAAGAAATTCTTCAAATATACTAAAATACGACTCTTTAAATTCTAATTTTGTTTTTCTACACTCAAACTATAATCTTAACAGAATTCTTTGAGACCACTCAATATAGCAGATTCACTAACAAGCCACGGCCGAGTCGATTGAGGAGAGTGTGATATATACGAAAACTGAACGCGTTCTATTTTAGAAAAAAGTATCCACGTGTCACCGTGAACCGAGGTTATATTTACCTTCTCACTCGATATGATAATTAGTAACAATCGAAACCTACGGAAGTTGATATCTACTCATCGTGATAACTTCAATGCTCGAGAATCGGGTACTTTTATACACTGAGATGTATCTTTCCGATATATACGAATAACCCGATTATCAAATATATTTACTCACTCCTTCCTAATGATTATTCTTATCAATGCTGCTATGATAAAACCGAAGGCGAGTTCACACGACGACGAGCGAGGCGTTAATGCTGGTAGCACTGCTGAGAATTTTATAGGTAATTCCTATAAGAAACGGAGCGAGGTTAAAAGCAGAGACTGGCCGGACGTATAAGTATCAAAGCACTTGCCAGTCGCGTGTTTCGACATAGCATATGGAAAAATTAATCAAAGAAGACCGGAAACCGGGGTTCTTCAGAGGAACTTTGTATTACTTACAAAAAAGATGGAGCTTTATGTCGACGTCTATAATTTAATCAATGCAACACACCATTATCTCATTTCTATTTTTTCGGACACATCACCCTATTAGTACCATACGGAACCAATATAAATAGCACAGGTATACATTTCTCGATCAATATAGTTATAACACATAATAAAGATGAGAGGAATTGATAGTGAACAAGATAGTCGAGAGTATAAATAATGGACCACTGACGTTACTTCTCAAGGGATGACATGTGTGCACAAGAAGAAATATATGAAAAGAATATCTTTTACCAAAGTACAAGAAATGGTGCTGTAAATATATAATTAAATTTAATGTGGGTTATAGAATTGCTGTTCAGTACTATAGGATTAACTATAATATCTATCCTGGTAGGGGTTATCCTAAATATGTTACGAACTGTTGCAACTTAGTTTAAATGACGCGTGACGACCAAAACTAAAGTTAATTCAATAACAGGGGCCATATGTACATTCAATCTAACCACCTCAAAATAACTAAGTACTCTTCTCAACGACTTTTAAAATAGATTAATAATATCTACTATCTGATAATACACTTGATATCTACGTTTCTTATTAGCAGGTAATATATCATTTAATGATTCCATATCGATAATAATAATATACACCGGCATAATTTATTACTCTCCTTGATGTCTCACTTTATTATCTAATATTATTTATACCTAACCTTTGATAAAAAATGCAATAATTATCGCTCCGCCAAGAACAGCACCAACTAATTACAAGTAAACTATACATAATATTATAAACAAAATGTAATACTAATATACTCTAAAATAATATAGTTATATTATATCATAAAGTCATAATAACTATTAAGTCAAATATCAAACATATGAGAGCAGCTTGAATACTTTACTAGTTAGGTTCATAATAATATATATATAAATATTAATAATAATAATATAGTACAATTATAAATCATCTACATACATTAAACATATTAAAATCTATTATTATAAATATACTATTATTAAAATAATAAATTAATAAATAATTAAATATAAGACATATATTTATATATTTATATAATTAAGATTCACTTATAAATAATATAATAAATCTAACAAATAATATTTATCTTAGTAATTATAGTATAACAAATAAATGTGAGGAGGGAGTTAATCAAGTGAGTAAATATTTTTATAAAGTATATTATAATATTACTAAGTATGATTTGATATTGTATGTCTATTTTTGAGGTTTATATCTAGTATAGTATATACTTTTATGCAGATAATTTATATTACTCTCTGAATTGTCTTTCATTCAGCTAACTAGTTATTAAAACGAGCTTAATTTATAGTTATTTCATATAAAACTTTAAATTAATTTTATATCAAGGGAATATATTTAATAGAACAATGTAGAAGAAACTTAATAATTTTTTATTTTAAAACATATGATTATTATATAAATTGGCGCAAATTACATATGCGCAGTCTTGTGATGCTAGTTTACTTTAAATCATTGATTATAATGTAATAGTAGACACATATCCCTTGTTCTTGCAAGATTTTATAATTAAAGAGTACAGCAAAAAACTATTAAGCATACAGAATGAGAATTATGTCTCTAAATTATTAGCTCAAGTTTGTAATAGGGCACTCGTGTTATGGCCATATTAATCTATGTACAATCTATGCGAACAATGAATAACTATTATACGTGCAATAATAAATTTTATATTATGTGCCTTAAGATAACATGTTGGTGGTCTTCCTCTTTATCTCGTATTTATTTTTAGTATTGAATAAACATAATAATAATAATTATTAGTTACTCACCTTTTAATCGATACGCGAAATTAAATTAGCCTTTGATTGTGAAGCTTAAGTGGCAAAGTAATTTAATTTAAACTCCATTAACTAATTAAAGAAACTTAATTATATAGTAAAATTTAATTATTGCACGTAATTACTACTCATGGTATCGTATAAAAGAAAAAAATGCTAATGAATAATATACTTAAATAAAAGTAGGAAAACAATAAAAAATTTCACCCTTGTATATTATATATATAATATATATATAAATATATAGGGCTATACTATATAGTATACGCTATATATAGTATATATCTTATTCAATATAGCTATATATATAATATGTGTAGTATTTATTACTATGGATATATATCTTGAATAGAGCTAGTTTTAGATATGATTAATTAAGTAATATAGTATATTTTTGGGTGAAGGTATGCTGTTATATATATAATATAATAGTATAATAAAAGGTGTTTTATTGTGGATGCGGATGTTAAACTATCCGCGGAATCATGTCTGCGATTATTAATTAAAGATGCCGCATTCGCCGTATACCCGCGCGTTTTTAGTCGCGTCTTGTATTGCGAATGTATTTTCGGCGGGATGGGTATATCTTGTACGAGGTAATCTCTTGAAAAAGTAATGTTGATAATGAACAAAATAACTTATGTTCGTAATGAAGGTCTGAGCAACTAGTTGAAATGATAGTAGAAATGCAAATATTAAAAAGTATTTTTACCTAGAGTATCATAGTATGGTTGTGTATATAAGTGAAAAACGTGTATGATGCAGAAGTGGTACATTAAGACAATTCAGCTATAAATGTTACCAGAAGAGAAGCCGAGTTATGTCGACCATTATTAAATTGTTGGCTAACGCATGTAGAGAGAGGACTTAATCACATAACGTCTTCGAGAGCTGCAGCTTAGTGGCATCTGGATATTGCAGTGAGCGAGTATATGTTGATCTTACCCATATTATGTATAATGTGACTTATATGATAACGTAGAAGGAATCTATTACGGTCCTCAGTAATTAAGTAAGTAATATGCTGATCTAAAGTACAATAGTCGTTCCAGCCTGATAAAACTAAAGAAATCTCCTATGGTGCGCGAGTTGCTGTGGGTGTCGAGATAAGAGTTGACCAGACAACTGATGAATGTAACCGTATTCCAAAGGTTCAACATTTTACTAATGACTAAAAATGATCTCAATATAACTGAATTCCGAACATATTGGAAACATATTGAAGAATTGGCAAAAAAATCAGCACTCTACACTTATGTTCCAATGAAATACCATTAATTCACGCTATTAAGCATTTTGAACCATCTTCAAACGAAGATGACGGTTTAAAAGAATGAAAGATGTAATAAAGGAAAGCTAGAAAAGCTTTGGTCTCTGTGAAATACTAATTTGCAACTTCCTTAGATATACCCGCCTATAAAAGGCAATATTTTTTTGATACCATATTTAGAACAAGTAATCTTCACTTTGTTTGCGTTGAACTTAATCTCGCAACAAGTCTATCTAATTCACGCAACACCGCATTTAAAGTAATAACGAATTCTTCCAAGAAACCAACACCCTATACAATATACAAAACTTACAAATCACAGTCATGGAAGAATTACTACGTCCAGAAGTGATGAAGAAACACACGCATTACCAAAAGATGTAAGTGTAATGCATTGAAACTATCCAAGAAAATACGATACATAGATATCCTATTAAGTTGTGGAAGTTAAGCAAGAATGTATTCTATCTTGAGAACTTATGCGCAAGCCAATACGTTGACTGTCACCACTAGTGTCCAAGTGAGAAAGTATTTAGCCAATGCTGGGCTAATATACGATGATATGAGAAACAGCACCCTTCTCTCAGCAGAAAAGGCAGAAAATTGATGTTTCTCAGCACAACTTCTATATTTTGATTTCAATACCTCAGTTCTAAAAAGTTCTCTCACTACTCCTTGTAAAATCTCTTATCATTAAGGGGAGGTATGGGGAAAGAGTTGGTGGGGTGCAGTTTACAGTTGGAGTCCCCGTCCCGCACCCTGGCAAACAATTATTTAGTAACGTGTAGCTAGAACAATCGACATAATATTATGATACTATAATTATCAATATCCGGAACTATAATATTACTAACTATAATACTATCCTGTTATTATTGTTTAAATATAATAAGGCTAACCGGTAAAAACTATATAAATCAACGCTTATAATATAATTTAATATAATATATATATATATATATATAAATGTATATTTATATATAGAATTAATAAATATATATATATATATAATATAATATTATTATATATATTATATATATATATATAAATATTTATATATATATATTATATATATTATATATATATATATATATATATATAAATATATTATATATATATATATATATATATATATATATTAATATAATATATACTATATATAAATATATATAAGTATATATATATATGATATATATATATATATACTATATAGTATAAACATATATATAAGTATAATTATAATATATAGTAAATATTATATTATTATAATATATTATATATATATAAATATAAGATATATATATATCACTGAGCTATATATATATATATAATATATATAATATATATATATATAATATAATATATATGAAGAAGACGGCTTTGGAATTGGGGAGAAGAAAGTCATTGCAAGCCATTACTTAAGAATATAATTTACTGTTTGGTATATATATTATATATATATATATATATATATAGTATATATATTATATATATATATATATATATATATATAATATATATATATATATGTATTAATATATATATTATTAATATATATCAGGCTTTGTTCAAGTACATTTTGTCAAGTACAAGAACAAGTACTCTAGAATTTGTTCAATTGCAAGTACATGTACATGGTATCAAGTAAGAGTACAAATACTTTATAAAAACTTGTAAACTTGTATATATATATATATATATATATATATATATAATATATATATATATATATATATATATATAATATAATATATTATATATTAATATTATATATAATATATATATAATATACATAATATATATATCATATATATAGTATATATATATAGTATATAATATAATAGTATAATATAATATAGTATATAGTAATATATATATATATATAAATTTATTACATATAGTATATAGTATATATATATATATATATATTATATATATATATATATATATATTATATAATATATTATATATATATATATATATATATATATATATATATATATATCATCATCATCATTACTCATCTTCTCTCCCCAAGACAGGGGGGTGGTAAGGTGCATAACATGCACTGGGAACAGAAAAGCAGTAGAAGATAGGGAGCAGGTCGAAAAGGAAGCCAGTACAACAGCTCCCTTTACACCTTTTGATGAGAACTCTTCGCAGTCAGAAGATCCACCGCAGAGTTTCACGGGACTGGACCCTTACCATGGCATCTCGCCAATGTGGGGTTCATTCCTTGGCCTAGGTGGGCTATAATCATACATACCCCTCACAAAAACCCGCCATTCACTTCTGCTATGTACCTTTCTTCTCGCCCCTGCCACTCTCACATTTCTCTCCTCCAGGCATTCCTTTACTGATTCAATCCACTTTTTCATCGGTCTCCCAGCTAGCAAATTCCCAGCACACTCACCACTATACATTCGTTTAACCAACCGATTATTATCCATCCTCTTTACATGACTAAACCATCTTAACGTATTTTCCCTTATTCTGTCATTTACCCCTTTCTTCACACAACACAACTCTCTAATACGTTCATTCATCATTTTGTCAATTCTTCTCACACCCAACACTCCCCTAAGATTGTACAGCTGAACACATTGTACTTTAGATCTATACTTCTTATTGTAGACCATAGTCTCACTACTATACATTAACACAGGTAATAACATACCCTCATGCAAGATGCTAGCTCACTCAAGACTTAGTTCCTTTACATCCACCAACAATTTAATTGCACCGGCCATCTTTCTGTCATTTACTACTTTCTTAGTACACTCTGCATCATCCGTTTCCTTTTCATCCAACATATATCCTAAATATTTAAATTCAGACACTTTTTCCAGCTGCTCACCATCGAACATAACTTCACACTGAGGACTGTCCTCACTCACAACCATAACCTTATCTTATCTATGTTTACTTTCAACCTTCCTTTACGACACCCTTCCAATCTCTTTTTATCCTCTCAACTCTGCTTCAGATTGAACACAAAATCAAATCATCCTTCATATTAATTTTGGGAAAGCCCGTCTGGACGCCTCCACTCTCAGTTGACGTCTTCCATTCTCCTCATACTAAATCCCATCCCTCCCTACCACCCCCACCTGCAATCTTTCATAACCCATCATATACAAATTGAATAAGCAAGGACACATTACACATCCCTGCCTTACTCCGCTATTAATATTAAAATATAAAAACCAATTATTTTCGACTCTATCTATTCTTTCACACGCTTCACTATCGCATTACTTACTTTTGATTCCGTTCAGAAGCTTACCACCAACACCATATATCACTAATACCTGCCTCTAAAACTTCTAAATGCACCTTGTTCTTTACCAATCAGTCCTTCAGTCACTCGACTTACTCTTTCATATATTTTCCCTTCAACACTTAATAAACTAGTTCCCTTATAAGACTTACAGTTACCTTATCCTTCTTACCCTTATATAAGGGTACAATTATTGCTCTCCTACAAACCCTAGGAACTATACCCTCCATAAACGCTTTGTTGCACAACTTCCAAATCCAATCAATCACCATCTCGCATATATATTATAATTATATATATTTATAATATATATAGTATATATAGTATATATATATATATATATATATTATATATTAGTATATATATATATATATAATGACATACTTAATGAAAATTTATTTAGAATACATATATAAGAAATAATGATAATAAAAAAATATATATTTTCAAGTTAAAAATGCCAAAAGTACTTTCAAGTACATTGCAAATTTTCAAGTACAAATGGTGCAAGTGGGTTTTAGATTCTGCAAGTACAGGTATAAGTACAAGTACTCCAAAAAAAGTACTTAAGTACAAGTGCAATTACTTGCACTTGAACCCAAACCAGATATATATATATATATATATATATATATATATATATATAATATAATATATATATTATTTATATTTTTTTTATATATATATATATATATATTTTTCATATTAATATATATATCATATATATATATATATATATATATATATTATATATAACACATATAAATTATTTTAGTAATAGATTTATATATTTTTATATATATATTAATATATATATTATATATATTATATATAATATATATATATATGCGATAATTTTTTTCTCGAATGTCTTCTTCCAGCTAACTAGTTATTAAACAGCTTAATTAGTTTTCCAACATAAACCTTAAATTATTTCAAGGGAAATAAAGCAAATGTAAAGAAAAACTAATAATTTTTTTTTTAAATATGGATATTATTAAAAAGCATTCAAGCAGTCTTATAGTTTCTTTAAATCATTGTTTTGTGTGACCTCCCTTGTTCTTGCAGATTTATATTAAAAGAGTAACAGCAAACAATAACAGCAACAAGATGAGAATTAATGTCCTATAATTTTTAGCTCAAGTTTAATGGGCGTGTTATGGCAATAAATCATTACATCTAGCGACATTATATTATAGTGCAAAATAAATTATTATATATATTTCTTACAGATCATTTGGTGGCCTATTACTTATTTATTATTATTAAGGATGAAAAAATAAAATAATAAAATAGTTACTCCCCTTTTACGATAACCGAAATTAAAAGCCTTTGATTGTGAACAATGCAAAGAATTTATTAAATCATTACACTAATTAAAGAAACTTATATAGTAAAATTAATATAATTGCCGTAATTACTACTCACGGTATTCGTATAAAAGAAAAAACTCTAATGAAATAATTACTTAATAAAAAGTATCGGAAAGCAATAAAAATTTTCTAATTTTTGGATATATATATATATATATATATATATATATATAGTTATATATATATTTATATATTAATTATATTATATTATATATATAGTATTATATAATATAATATTATATATATTATATATATATATATATTATATATATATATTATATATTATATAATATATATATATATATAGTTATTAAATTATATATATATATATATATTATATATATATATATATATGATAATATATTATATATTATATATGATAATATATATTAGTGATTGGCAGGTAAATACGCATCGCGGAGCATCCCCAAATTATTAAAGATCCGCATCCGGGCTTTGCCCATCGGACGTCTCGCGGTTGTTTATTGTCGAGATTTGATAAAGAATTTTATAATAAAATGACTTAAGATGAATCTGAAAATGAAAATGAGCTGAAGGCAATTCAAAAACGGCTTGATATTCATATGTTACTGTTACAAGAGCGTTCAACGCTGAATAGTACACATCATATGATGAAGGAAGAATGGTATTGGCCCCAAAATACCGTCTTGCCTTTGTGGCCAGTTCGTATTCCAGTTAACATTCTTATCTATGTGGACACGCATGACCATCATACAACTGCATTAAGCTATTGAAAACCGCGCAGTAGTTGAAAATTACAAAAACACATCAGCCACCTCATAAAGGCTTTTGTCTCCAAGAATACCATTAATCTCAACCGCTAGAAGTTTTGAACCATCTAATGAAAATGATGGACGGTTTAAAACGAAGAAAGCATTTAATAAAAGGTAAAGCTAGAAAACGCTTTTGTTCTGTGGAAATTTATGATATATATAATTATATATATAAGTTATTATAATATAATATATATATTATATATATATAATATATATATATATATTATATATATATATATACTATATATGTAAAATTTTATTATATATATAATTATATATATATATTATAATATATATATATATATATATTTATATATATTATTAAATATATATAATATATATATAATATATAATATATATATATATATATATATATATAATTATATATATATATATTATATATATATGTATATATATATATATATATATTATAATATATATAGTAATAATATATATATAATAGTATATATATATATATATTATATATAATACTATATAGTATATATATATATAGTATATATATTATATTAATAGTATATATATTATTATTATATATAATAATATATTATATTAAGTATATATATATATTATATAATATATATATATATATAATATATATATATATATATTATATATATATAATATTTATATATATATATAGTAATTATATATAATATATATATACTATATATATATTAGTATATACTGGACGATCATTTTTATCGACTGTCTCTTCCAGCTAACTAGTTATTAACAGATTAATTATTTTTCCAACATAAACTTAAATTATTCAAGGAAATAAAGAAAATGTAAGAAAAAATAATAATTTTTTTTTAAATATGATATTATTAAAAAGCATTCCAAGCAGTCTTATAGTTTCTTTAATCATTGTTTTTGTGTGACTCCTGTTCTTCAGATTTATTAATTTCCATATCTATGTCGAAACACGCCGACTGGCAAGCTTTGAAACTAACGCCGCCGCTCTTTACCTCGGTTTCTTTAGAATTCCAAAAATCGCAAGCTACCGATTCCCGCTCGTCGTCGTTGACGTCCTCGGTTTTTTCTGCAGCTGAAGAAATGGAAGAGGATAAATATTTGAACGGATCGTTCGGAAAACACGAAACGGATTCGCAGTCGAGATCCTCCGGGTCGATTTCTATCTCGAGGAAACCGGTCACCGGTTGATCTTTTTCTAAATAGACGCCGTTCTCTATCCATCCCTCGCGGCCGGTGTCCTTAATTCTCAAAGCTTTAAAAAAATTAGAATTTGATATTTTCGCGAGCTTGTATTTCTCCTGTTCGGTCGCCAACTTTGCGTATTTTTCTGCGTTTATGAAATCTTCGTCGGTAAATTGCGGCGAATTCGTCATCGTCATCGATCGGCGATTTATTTTATTAAAAAAGAAATTCTCTTAATTTATTTTATTTTTTTTTTCTTGTTTTAATTTCGAATCAAACTGAATTAAATATTTTTCGCAATAATACTATTATTATAATCTTATTAATATTATTTTTATTCGGATCGAAATTATTTTTTCTTTTTTAATATTTAAAAATGGATATTAATTATTAGCGGTAATAAATAAATTATTTGAATCTTCTTTTTGAAATATTAACTTTTTCCACGATAATAAATTGAACATACTTCGAGGCCGATTTACTTCGACACTCTGCGAAACTCAAGAGCTCTACCTATTAATTTCATAAATCTCAAACAATGGTCGATGAAAAAGAACCAACGATGCCCATGCCCCAAAAGCAGTTTTTACCAATTTTTGGTGTTAGTGGTTTGACCCTCGTGCTAGTGATAATAACGATCTTAACGATGGTGTCGATGAATAGGGGTCCTTCTTCTTCTGCAACAAATGGTTTAAAAGGTTTGGTAAATCTCGCTAAAGAAAAATCGGACGGTTAAATGACTAAAATTAAAATCGACACGGTACATATAAGGAGTTCGCCCGAAGAGAACGAAGAGAAAAAAAGCAAAACGACCGACGGTAGTATTTTTTCAAACTATTTCAATAGCGAATGTAGTCTCGTCGACCTTAATCGAACGCGGAAAAATTTTATTATTATTATTTTACCGCTCTCATTTTCAAAAACTAGCAAAAGGAAAGCTATATATAGTTTTCTCGCGCCGTTAGTCGACAATTTCAATTTTGAAGACATAGCCGATTGTTCGTGTTCCAGAAAAACGTATTTCGAGTGTTCTTCTTGCGTTAAAAGCAAAATCCATTTCGAAAGACTTTTCGTCGAAAAACTGCTTAGACGAATATCTTTAAATTATAATCTGCATTTCGAAAATTACGAAATATGTAGCAACATAAAACTATTATTGTGCAATATCGATAAAAACCTCGCCGAAATTTCGAGCAAGTTAAAAACCTTTTTCTACGATAAGGAAAATTTCGGCGAAAAACGTTCGCCGCGAGAGAGTAGATGCTGTAAGCTGTGTCGCTCGAAAAAGGTGAACGGCGAGTGCGTATTTTTTAGCTTTACTTTCGTTATCGCGTCCGACAAACATTCCGGAAAAGAAGATCTTTTGAAGAATATTTTATTTTTGGCGGACGTTTCAATTTCCACATCGCGAAATACTGAAATATTAAACGTTATTATACAGTGAGCCGATTAATAAATTTTTTTTTAGAACCCTCTAATTTTATTTTATAATTTTTTATACTTTTAAAACTATAATATTATTATCCACTCACCGAAAAAAAACGATACAAATATGATCGACGATTTGCAGAGAAACCATATCATTAAAATACAGAGGGAGGAACCGTCCATCGTTAAAAGCTTCCTGCTCGTGCTGGGTTTTTACTTTTTAATAGCGCTGGTTATTAAACTAATTTCACATTTGTTCATCAAAGAGGAATCGGATACAGGGGCTACCGTAAAAGATAAATTAAGCCCGCAAACCATCAAACATTTGCAAAGTTTAAATTTTAAAGAAAAAATGAGACTATTATTTGTTTCCTCGAACGACGAAAATCTTATCGGCGTTCAAAAGGATAGTAATAGCGATAATAATAGTAGTAGCAGTAGTAAACCAAAAGAGGGGGAAAATAAAACTATAAACGAAAAATCGGATTAAATCTATTTGTTTTTTTTTAAAAAAAGAGCAAAATAAAACGAAGCGGGTCCGTGAAAATAGGTGTTTAAAATTAATAGTAAAAACATATAGAAGATAAAAATATATTCGATCGAAGAACTCTGGGACGTCGCCTCCTCATCCGATAACATCATCGCTATCATTCGTTCACCAGCCGTCCGTTCGTCCGTCCGCAGCTATTATTAGTTTAAAAATGAGTTCCTCCGCGCTATCGCCGTAAAGAAAATTTTTTCTCAAAATCTCCATTCAGCCCGCCGCTCGATCGATCTTCTCCGTTCCGTTGGTTAAATCTCGACACCTCGATAATAATAAAATAATTAATAATAAACTTTTAAACGTATTACGACTAATTTTTTTTATCTAAATACTTTAAATTTACGAGTATGTGTGTGTGTGCGTGCGCGCGCGCGATTCAGCTATTATTTTTCTGGCCGATACCGATACAAAGCGTATCGGTACTCGTAATCGGCGAAAGACGAGCCGTCTTTCGTTAATAATCTAAAAATGAGCCAATTATTCCTAATTTCCGGAGTGTCGTTTTTTTTATTAAAGCGTAATAGCGCGTTGAAGGCGGAAGTATAGTCGTTATACAAAAGCGTATTTAAATTCGTGAGGATTACCTTCTCGCTCCCGAGCATATCGATTAATTCGCCGTTCAATATTTCAACGCAAATTTTAAAACGGCTTTCGTTATAAACTTCGCCATCGACGATTTTTACGCACGTGATGTTGTGTTTTCTGGTCAGAAATTTTTCTTTGACGAGGATATTTTTTAAGAACCACGCGCAAGAACTTTTTTGGACGAGGAAAAACAGCCTTTGAAATCTCGGCGGGGAATACATTATCATGTTTAATATTTTCGCCTGCCCCGCATTTTTGACGCTCGCGCTACACGTACTATTAATTTCGTGAATAATCTTTCTACTCCACTTCACGTACACGTTACGATTTAAATCATCAACGAAGGGCTCGAGGAGCGCGTAGGCTACGATATCCTTCCTCCTGTTTACGAGAAAATGGGTAAAATACAACGTCATATAAAAATAAGCCCAGGTGGAGAACAAATTCGCATTCTCGTGGAACAATTCCGAGCACCTGTTGACGACGTATTTCTTAAGACGTTTTCGTTTAAAACCGGAAGGGAAATAAAGCTCGCGGCCGGTTCCGAACGTATTATAATCGTTCCTCGGAATACGAAAGCCGCCCGAAAGGAAAAGGATCGAGCAGAGAATGAGCCTAAAAACTCCCAATTTGTTTACGGTTTCCTCCGAAGACGACCTGTTCGACGACGACGACGACGAAGAGGCTTTCTTTCTTCCTCGGTGGTCGCTATCGTAGTCGTCGGTCTCGAAAATGTCGGTGACGACGTCGCAATAGCGATTGGAAAACACGCCTGCCCTCTGGTCACCCAACCGTTTTTTCAAAATTGTCGAAAATCTTTCTTCGGTCGCGAACGAGTCGAGAGTGAAAATGGTGTACATCGGCTTGGTGGACTGGTTCGTCCGATGACTCCTACCCATATGCTGGAAAACCTTGGAAGAGCTGTAAGGAAAATCGCAAAACAAATGGAGTCTTTGAGCTTTGGATTTATTTTCGTTGCTATCGTGCAAGTTTATCCCGGTGCTGCCCCTATTGCTCACGACGATCGATTTTATTCGAGGGTCGTTATTGAAAGCGTTGATGGATTTATTGAACTTTTTATTTTCCGTGTTAGGGGCGATAAAATAACAGCCCGAGTTTTTCGTATCTCGAATCTGCATGAGCGACCTGTTCGTAACTTCTTTGCAAGACTTCCTCCCGAGCCCGTTTATCACGTAATCTATGAAAGAAGCCGGCATGCACCTAAGTAACGTTTCGGGCGGGGTGAACGGCGTGAACACCCTGATTAGATTTTTTTTTTTATTGAGAGGTTCGATCATTTTTTTCGAAGAAGAAATAGGTTCTCGCTGCTGCTGTTGAGGCGGCAGATATATCGGGAGTGCGTAGCTAGATAGTTCATCGGTAACGGATATTATTAAGGAAATTGTCAGCATCGTCCTATACATATCTATGAGTTGATAAGATGTTGCGTTCGGAAAGAAGGCCGAATGGTTTCCCACGCACCCTTTTTTGTCGCTCTTACCAGCACCATCGCTATCTTCAACGACGTAATAATTTTGACAAGTCGCGCAAAACGCGAAGGGCTTTATTTCTTCCTCGCGCTCCACCTCTAAATTCTTCAGTTCCGCCAAGCTACATTCTAATAATTCCCCTTCTCTTCTTCTCTTCTCTTTTCTCTTCTCTCTCTTCGTCTTCTTCTTCCTCTTCTTCGCCAAGTTCTTCGGCGAGACCGCAAATGCGCGTGCCTCTTTCTTTCTCTCTTCCGATTGAATAAATTTGTTAGTTTGGCTACTAGGACGAAGCGTACTCCCGTAGGATGGCGAAAATGGACCCTAAGAGGCCCGGCCTCGGACGAAAACGCCCGAGAACAATTAAGCAGGGGGGAAGAAAACCACGTGGCTGTGCGAAAGCAAAAGGGAAAGGTGAAAAACAACTGAGCGGCCGGGCTGGGAATTCGCCAAGCAAGGGTTGCCCTAATGATACCTCGGAGATCACACTCTAATATAACTCCGTCGGGGCGACTCCGAGGCTCTGCAGCGACCCATGCGGGTCGACCGTGACGGCTGCCGGCTTAAGTCGACGTCGGCACACATTTAGACCCACGGCAAGAGCGAAGACGGGGAACAGAGGGATGGGGCCAGCCGGGGTCCTGCCAGGATCTGCGCGAATATAAACCTCCCGGCGTAATTTTCGGTACAAAGAACTAACTAACTCCATCGCAGGCGGGAAGAGAGATAAAGCCGATTAACGCTTGGAGTAAAGAATGTAGCTGTGCAAAACAGAAATTAGACCATGTGATTAATTTCAATAGGAAAAGAGAAGAACACAAGAGGGGCAATAGCCCCCCAGCAGGCGGCGCATTTATGCACTCGATTCCAAGAGGCTCGGGGGTACTTCTCGCGCGTAAGAAACTTGGCGGAAGGAAGAGGAAAAAGAAGAAGAAGAAGAAGAAGGAAGAAGAAGAAGACAAGTCACGACGCACAGCAAAAGCGGGCAAGGAAAGGAAGAAAGAAAGGAACAACGCCCGAGAGAAAGCAGAACAGGAATTATGCCATAGAATGTAGCTTGCGGAATCTAGAGGAAGGAGAGTATGGCCGTTGTCTAGAGGGAGAACAACCCAGCCCTACGGGCCAGACGACACCGGCGGTAGGAAACCGGTGAGAGACCAACCATGGCAGACACGAGGGGCTAGAGAGAGAAAGATAATGAAGAGAAATGCCCGACTTCGCGTTTCGAGCCGGTTGCGCAGGGCGACTTTGTCAAAATTATTACCGTCGTTGAAAGGGAACCGAGTAGCGATGATATACAGGCTCGGGTTTGCTTCGGATAAAGAGAGGCACGAACCTACAAATAGGAGACGTGTGGGCCTGGCCACCCCCGCCGACGAGGGGCGTGGGAAAGCAAGCCATTCGGCCTTCTTTCCGAACGCAACATCTTATCAACTCATAGATATGTATAGGACGATGCTGACAATTTCCTTAATAATATCCGTTACCGATGAACTATCTAGCTACGCACTCCCGATATATCTGCCGCCTCAACAGCAGCAGCGAGAACCTATTTCTTCTTCGAAAAAAATGATCGAACTCTCTGTTGACGATGAGTATCGCAAAAAGCATATGATCTGAAATGTGAAACCCTGCTCTCAAATAAAAAAAAAAAAAACTCGAAGAGGTGGCGTTGCCGTTGGCGCGACTAAATTAATTCTATGGTGTTTCACTCGGCCGAGAATTCGCGACAACCCGCGTAAGCCACACCGGAGAAAGGTGCGTCGTGACTCTAATGATAGTTGTGGCATGCCGCTGCTTCACTCCTTCAAATACTGGAGGATATACGTGAAACGATCGAGATTGGCGGTGAAATGCGTCCATAACGAAAAGAAGGAGCGTTTAGCGCAGTGACATTTGGTCGAGTTGAAAGAGACGATTCCGCCGACCTACACACACGCCCCGCTGCTTCGCAAACTCCGTCTCACTGCCGCGACGATTCGAAGATAAAACAGGGAGATGAGATGCATCAGAGAAAAGGGCTTTTATTTTACCCGCTTTAACACGGGAAAATAAAAAGATTCAATTAAATCCGCATCAACCGCGGTGTAAATAATTTCAAGGCATTAAAAGCGTGACTCCTTCTCGAACTGTTCGATTACAATAACGCAATTCATTCGTGGTGTACGCTCAAATCGCGGAGCCAGGGCAACAGTCGTTGCGTCGAGCGGAGATCTACTCTCACTCATTGTCGGGCACGCTGTCCTGAAATCGGAGATATGTCGGTAGCATGATACACAATTAGCACAACTAGAATATTCACCAAAGGGCTTGCTGATAAGATCCCCACTTTGTTTTGCAGATTTTCATGAGCTTACAGGAGACGTCGTTCCACAAGAGCGTGGTGTAATACAAGGTGCCATATGGCGAAGCTCAGGAACTGCCTCTGTGGGCGAACGAACCAGGTCCACACCCACAAGCAATCGTAACAACCAATTTTCCTCTCAGGAAGCCTCCTCTCTCTCGGGGCGAACGGGTTGTGGTGCAAGGGGTAGATGCAGAAATCTCTATCGACGCATTTTGAAAAAAACGGCTACTAGTTATGTCGCAGCGCCGCTGGAAAGCAGGGGGTTTAAGTGACCAACGAAGAAGAGAGAGAAGGAGTCGCACGGCGGTTGTGTGATTTCCTACACGTGCACCCTACGCTATTGCGGACGTCGTGCCTATTCACAGGAGCGAACCCACTCCTTCTGGCACTGGGACGCACACCGTGACGACTACCGATAGCGACCACCGAGGAAGAGAAAGGAAAAGCCTCTTTTCCGTCTTCGCCGTCACTTCGTTCTTTCTCGAACAAGTTCTGTTCGGGGCATATAAACGAGGTAGGGATAAACCGTAAAACAAATAATTGAGGCGTACTCATATCTCACGGCTCGGTATGTCCTCGCCTGAGAGCGAGCATGAGTCTCGATCCGTCCTTGGTCGGGGGAGACGAGAGCCATTATAGCGCTGGGAGTCTCCGAAGAGCATTTATACGTTATTTTATGGTATATTAACTATCGGGTTCGGACCCGGCCGCGGGAGAGCTTAATATTCTCCAACTCTCACCGTAAATTCCTTCGGTCATTACAGACGAAAACGTTTTCTCTAAGACGAGATATATCGTCGTCTTACACAGGTTGCTGCGGAAATTAGAATATCCAATCGAACTCAAGGAGACATGCGGCCGAAAGGTTTGTTCATCCACCTGGCGGTATAGTCAGTATTATATGTTAAATAAGTATGGACGTGGTGATTCTACTTTCATGCGATTCTCTGGTGACCGCGATTCTCCGGTTTCTCGTCTAAACAGGAAGATGGGGATGTGGCTACGGTATCCACGACTTACGGAGGGAAAATATTCGTTAAGCGGTCATGACTACGGCGCCTCCTCGGAAGTGGCACTCTCTTCTCTTTTCCGTTGTCGATGAGTATATGTTTAGGAGTGGGACGAATCGTCAACGTGTTAGCTGGTGAAGTGGAATAAGATAGATAATAAAATTATATCTTAGTCATGAGAGGAGTTGGTGATAGAGGGGATAGTGTGTTAAATTATACAGAATGATTATGGGGCAAGAAGCAAGGGTAGTGGAGCAGTTTATCACATGTAAGTAAGAAATGAAGTATTACCAATTAAAGAAAAGGCGGCAGGAGTCGAGATGACCTAAATCAGTTAATATTAAACATGATAATGTATTCCCCGCCGAGATTTCAAAGGCTGTTTTTCCTCGTCCAAAAAAGTTCTTGCGCGTGGTTCTTAAAAA
>JABUQX010024506.1:22500-37226 GCA_015478945.1 Trachelipus rathkii | reverse complement strand
TTCCATAGAGATTATAATATAATTGTAATTTTTTAATTAAGGATAATTATCAATTTTAACAACAATTAATAGAACCAGTATTCTCTACTGATCAATTTGGTACAAGAATCAAGTCTCTAGCACAATTATGAGGCAAGATATGTTAATACTTTGATATAGAAAAAATGCAAGGTCAGTTGGGGTCAAAACTTGACCTTTCGATTGAAGGAGGTCAATGACATTTATACAAGTAAAAAAGGAATGTCTTAAGACCATTTTGACCTATAAATCAAACCTGACATGGAGCACCTGGTCAACGAAGAGGGGGAAGGAAAACTTTCAATGTGAATTTTTCAATATTTTGAGAAGCCTATTTTGGCAAGTGGTTCAAATATGTCTATAATTACTTAAATACAACTTTGATCAATATAAAATGCTATCAAAATGTAATTCTATATCTTTAGTATAATTTGAGGAAGTTTGAAACTTCAAAACGTTATCAAAGGGAAGTTAGATGTAAACCGGTTACTTGTACCAGTTTTATTTTTCAATTTGGAAGGTTCTGTGTAAATATATATACTTATATATATATATATATATATATATATATATATATATATATATATATATATATATTATATATAATATATATATATAAAATAATATAATATATATATATATATATATATATATATATATATATATATATATATATATATATATCGAAATATATAATATTTTTGGCTGAAAATTGGTATGATAATAGTTTTTGACATGAATAAGAAGAATCCGGTGAAATTTTTAACAAAAAATGATATGGGGGGGGGTCCAGCCCCTAACCCCATTTTTAGGGGTTACAGATAACCCAGGGGTCCCAAACTTGGGACTTTTTACTATTTATTGATTAAATGAATTAATATAGTGAATTTCAAGGGCGTAGCCCAATTATAAAGGATACTTTACTCTTATGAGTCTTCTACGGTATGGTAAGAAATTTTTCGGCTTCAAAATTGCAGCCGACTCAGAGGCAAGTTTTCCATAATATATTAACTTCTTATATCAAAGTGGTATTAAAATTATTATTTAACAACATTTTAAAAGGAATAGCATGACTAATGCATTCCACCAATTCCCTTGTCACGATTTGCAAGCAACCACTTCGCCGAATTCCAGTCATCAAAACCGGCAAAAGAAAAATGGCCACAAGTGGCAATGAAGTAATTTACAAATAATACGACATTAAATTCCCCAGCCAAAGGAATCCAACAGAAAAATATTGATTTGTTTTCGTAAGTTTTAGTGAAAGAAAATATAGTAAATAAGTATACTCTCTATTCGTCAGCAAATCACGTCCGAAAAGGAGGATGAAAGCCAAATTGACCCATACGCAGTGATAAAATATGACCCTCAAGTCTTGCATACTCGAATCTCAGAAAACATCCTTCTAAAAAACTTAACAAAAAAAACTTGGGAAGGTGGGTTTACATTGTAAACTTGGGGTTATATGTCTCAGTGACGTCAACCATGTTTCCATTCCACCAGCAACAATTTTAGTCAAGGAGACTTATGATAGCACTTATCACGGACGCCCCCTTCCCAGAGGGACTTCCACTCCAAGACAGCTGCTTTTATTTATTGAAGGCTTTCCTTCAATTTTTTCCTACTCCAAAGGGTTTATACCTTTACCTTTGTTCCTAACAAATATCGGTATGTATTAGGAGATGAATATGCAAGGCTCTCGAAATCACATTTTAAAACGTTGTTGGTATCAAATAATAACTCCATCCAAAGGACGAACGCGATTAACATTCGAAATAAAAAGTATAAGTAAGAAAATTATTAGATTATTTTTAATGATCAATAGTAAGAGAAATTATATGATAAGTTTTTTAATGTTGTCTAAATGGACTATAAGGTTGTCGTCGAAGCTTATTTCGAATCGAATATAGCTTTGATCCGACGGGAAGCCAGGATGTTAGCCTGACGGCGGTTCCTAGGGGGAGAACTTGATGTTGTAGGTGATTCTTCTTCTGTAGAAGAATCATAAATGTTACTATGAATTTCCAAGGGGTAAAGATGAATGACTGCGCGAGTAATTTCACCTGTTCTCGTACTCAAGGAAACCGATCGTACATAGCCATCAGGGGAAGTATGTAAAACTTTTACAATTCCCAATTTCCATTTTAAACGAGGACCGTCATCTTCCACCAAGACGACGTCTCCGACAGTTACATTTGGGCGATCAGATTTATTATAAGATTGCCTTAAATTTAATAAATAATCCTTTTCCCATTTAATTTTAAATTTATTTACAAGGGAGAGGATGTATTTGTAGCGTTTACCAATTTTTATAGGATCTAAATATGTGGGATCCATTTCAATAAGTTCCTCTGGAACGGGGAGTGAGTTTAATTTATGCCCTGTTAATAAATGGGAAGGGGTGAGTGGTTCCTCACTATGGAGGTCATCCCCTACAAAGGTGAGGGACGGCAATTTAAAACCGCCTCCACTTCAATTATAATTGTATAAAATTCATCATAAGTGATGAGGGCATTAGTAAGGGTACGTTTTAAATGGAGTTTAGTTAACCCAATTAGACGCTCAAAAAATCCTCCGTAGTGGCTGCTACGAGCAGGATTGAACCTCCATGTAATGGAGTATTGATTAAAAAATTGTTTTACTGATGGTAAACTATGTAACTGTTTCAAATAATCAGATGAAGCATGGAAGTAGGTGGCGTTATCTGAGTAAACAACAGAAGGGACACCACGTCTACCCATGAAGCGGCGGAATGATCTCAAAAAAGATTCTGTGCTATTGTCTAAAACGAGCTCGAGATGGACTGCTCGAGTCGTTGCACAGGTAAATAATACAATATAACATTTGGTGGCTGTTTGTTGAAGTTTTAATTATAAAATGACCTGTCAGGTCAACTCCCAAAATAGTAAATGGCTTTGTGTTTATAACTCTTACTTTAGGCAAAGCAGCCAGAGGGGCAGACCTAAAGTGAAGAGCTTGCAAACGTTTACACAAAATACATGGTCTTGTGACCTTTTTAATATTAGTTCTCATATGGGAAAAATAATACTTTCTGCGTATTATTAAAAGGAGCTCAGAGGTTCCTAAATGATGAAAGGACATATGGGTGTCCCATATGATGAGTTTTATTAAATGATGATTATTTGGGAGTAAATAAGGGAATTTGGTGTCATAAGGTAGGAAGGAGTTTCCTAACCTTCTATCACACCTGAGTATACCATTTACTAATATTATATTAAGTTGTTTACACAACTGTGTGAGGGGTTTTTTATTTTTTAAACAATCTATTTCGGATTGAAAATGCAAACTTTGCATAAATTTGATCCAATATGACTCAGAAATTTGTTTCTCCTCAATGGAGAGTTGATGGGAGAATTCAGGTTTTATAATTGATTTATTTAAAGGGGATTTATTTACAGAGTTTTTCAAATTTTTTATGAACCTGAATACTAAAGCTGTTATTTTTATAACTTTATTATAAGATGAATAATTTTCACTGTTCAGTATACCTTCAACAGGAGTGACTGTCACAGCTGAGATTATTAAATTTTCTTCTTCATTTTGTGAAGAGGAAGGATGTTCCCTCCAGACTGGCCAGTCTGAGGGATTTAAGAGCCAAGTTGGACCTGATGTCCATAAATCAGAAGCTAAATATTTACAATCTGACCCGCGGGAAGCAAGGTCAGCGGGGTTGTCCTGTGTAGGGACATATTTCCACTCTATAGAGGGAACATTTTTTCGAATCTCGTCCACCCTGTTCTGGTTAAAGGTGGGGAGTTGTTTTTGGGAGAAAATCCACTGCAAGGTGACTTGACTATCACACCAAGCATATATTTTCTCAAAATTTAATATGTTTTCAAACGTTTCTAATATAAATTTTAACATGCGAGATGACAATAGAGCTCCCATAAGTTCTAAACGGGGGATGGAAAGCTCTTTAATGGGGGATACTTTTACTTTTGATAATAATATTTTTGAAATGGGTGTTGAGTCTGCACAAGAAACTACATACACCACAGTACCGTATGCAGAGCCAGATGCATCGGAAAAAGCGTGGAGTTCCACATTAATTGAATATATAAGTTGCCTAGGCAATTTTAAGTTTAAACATTGTTCAAATTGAACCACAAGTGATCTCCATTCTTTCTGAAGATCATTGGGAATCTTGTGGTCCCAGTCAAGTTTTAATTTCCAAATTTTTTGTAGAAGCATTTTGCCTCTTATGACTACGGGTGATAAAACACCAAGAGGATCAAATTCAAATGCAGATGCAACATTATGCAGTATTTTACGTTTAGTATTGGCTTCTGGGTCGAAGCTACGAGTGGGGTAAGACATGGTATCCGAAGAGGTATCCCATTCCATACCTAAAATTTTCAAACAAGGTTCTTCTATGCCCAATTCTTTCTCTTGAAACATAGAAGCAGCGAGAGATGAGTTGGAAGCCCACTCTCTTAAATTTAAACCAGCCTCTGCAAATAAGGATCTGGTTTTTCTAAAAAATATTGTTTTATTTCCTCTTCGGTGTCAAATGTACCGAAGAGATTATCTACATAAATTTGTTCTAATATGGCATCCTTGTATGCCGTTTGGGATTTATTTACATGGTGATGGAGGCATGCTGCCAATAAAAATGGACTACAAGTTGCTCCAAATAGTACTGATTTGAACCTATATGTTACTATAGGCGATTGGGGGTCTGAGGGGTCTCTGACCCATAAGAAACGAGTTTCTCTGACCCATAGGAAACGAGTTGAATCTCGATCCTTTTCTGCCAAACGAATCCCTAAGAAAGCCTTTTCAATATCTGAGGAACTTGCGTACTTTTTTATTCTAAATTTTAATAATAATTTTCCCAGATCTGTTATCAGAGATGGACCACTGTGTAAACAGAAATTTAAACTGGGGTTATTGGATGAGCAGTCATAGACTAAACGAAGTTTAGTCGTAGAGGAATTTTTTGCGCACCCCATTTGAGGTAGAAAAGGAAAGTAATGATTGTAATTTGGCTTCAGGAGGAGGGGGGTGGGAAGTGTTTCACTTCCTCGATGAGGTTCAAGGGACAGCTGTTTCCTATTTAGCCAATCGTTATATGATTATAATAATTCGGGTTCCAGTCCTGAGGCCGTTATACACTAAATAAAGTTCGGACCGTTGCGACAATGCAATATTATCTGCGTAAAGTGGGATGATTTGTACGCCATGGCAATGATACTACATATTTCCCATTTATAAAACGCAAATTTTCCTTAAATGATTCGAGGGTAGTTTTTTCAGCTAGAGTAAACTGCTCATCAGGTAATATTCCAATATGGGAGAGAGACCATAAACGATCAAGGTCGTCTATGGAGTTTTTGTTATATTCCTCCTCTGTAATTACAGAAGGAGGGGGGATAGAGTCCTCAGCTGAGGAATTTTTTATATTTTCTATATTTTTTATTAAAGCAGAATCAGTACTAAAAGCTTCAGCTGAAGCAGATAAAATATTTTGATCAATATTTTTAAGGGTGTGAGAGTTCTCACAAGTCTCAGTGGAGACAAAATTCATATTTTTTGTACTTTTAATGGGGGAAACAATTTCACAAGCCTCGTCCGAGGCAGACAAAACCTTAAACCTATTTTCTAAATCTAAATATTCCTCTTGGGAAAAATATGAAAGTTGATGCGCATTATTTACAACTTCCCCTCCCTCGGCATCTTCGAGAGGAGGTGAAGGATTTAAATTTAAAGAGTCCTCTGCCTCAGTTATAGAGAGGGGAGGATTTTCACTTAAACCTAATGGTTCTTCCTCCTCAATTATAGGGAGAAAGGAAGAATGATTAATATTTTTATGATTAGAATGGCTAAAACTAACTATAGGATCAAAAAATTGAACTTCGGCCCTAAAGGAAGAAACAATGGTGACTTGAGAATCTGTGCCACCAGAAGCAAAGGGTAATTTGCCCCAAATAATATTACCTACATTGGTTTTTAGCAAATTTACATTGTTTATTTTCTCATATGATTGGAGAAAATGGGGGAGGTTGTCGGATCCGAGGAGTAAGCCAATATCCGTAATGATATCTGAAGTTGGATAAGGATTGGCAAGTGGGATACGATATTGTCTGAGCATTTGTGTGGTCTTCACAAGCCCAGGTATTTTAAGATCGTTGGGAAGGCGATCTACTATAACAGCAGAAATAGGTATCACTCCCTCCTTGGTACTGATGTTTAAGGTGACCACATCATGTACTGAAGGAGTGCCCTTTTTGTTAATTCCGTTTATGGAGATGTTAATAGTGGAATGAGGAATACAATTTAATATTTTAGCCACTGATCTGGATATTAACGAGACCTGGCTCCCTTGATCAAAAATACTTCGAACCAAGATGGGTTTGTCTCCTTTATTTATTTTTAAATCCGCTATGGGAAGAGCTACACCGTGGCTCTGAGCCAACAAGGTGGAGGTTAGGTGGTTTGAGGCGGATTGGGGTACAGTTGTAACATACTCTGGTTTTTTATATTGGGGACAAAGAGCAGTATGATGCTCAGAAGACTGACAAGTGTAACACTTTTTAGTGTTTTGACAATCAGATGTAGGATGGTTGGCACCTAAACACTTTCGGCACCAACGATGACTGTTAACTAATTGATTGCGAAGTTCAAGGGTGTTTAAAAGACTACAGTTGGCAGTGTAGTGACTGCTGTTACAGAAACGGCATTTTATAAAATTATTTTGACTATTGGGAAAGTTATTGTTATTATAATTATTGTTTGGCCGATTTTGATAATTATTTTGATTGTTATTATAATATGGGAATCTGTTTGATGGTTAGGGGGATTATTGTTAAACCTATTAAAGTTGTTATTAAAGTTAGGTTTATTTTGGTTAGGTTGGTAGTTTTGTTTATTATTGGACCTTTGAGGTGGTGAATTTACATTTGTATTTAATATAGTTGATTGTTTGGGTTTGGCCCCTTGTCCCTTCCATTTGTTATTGGAAGGTGAAGTATGCTCAGATTTTTTAGGGGGATTTTTATTGTCCTTGTTGGATAATGTTTGACCTGAGGCCTCTAAAACTGATAGGGCCTGGTTTAACATATCAAAAAGGAAATCAAGGGTCCAATCTTTACCGACATGTTCCCATTTAACCTTTTCTTTAATTTGTGAAGGCAATTTTTGGGCCAGTAAAACACCCAAGATAGTAGAGCCAGTATTGTCATTGACGGTCAAGCCCTTGACTTTTAAAGATTCGACATAGCAATGTACATCGGCTTTAAAAGCATACAAATCAGAGTATTCATACTTCGGTGGGGTTAATGTAGTTAATTTTAATATTAAGGTCTCCTTGACCTTTGCGGGGCTATTGAAATCCTTTTCAAGAAGACTTCGAATAACTTTATAATTATCACCGATGATGGCATAGCCAGATACCATCTGTTTTGCTGTGCCTTGAAGGCAATCCAATAATAAATCAAGTTTACTAAGGTCAGAGTAATTCTGACCTCCGACATAATTTTCAAATGATTCAATGAAAGAGGCATATTCTAAAATATTGCCACTAAAGGTAGGTAGTTTTTTAATGGGGCGTTTAAATGCTTCCGGCTCTCTAGGGGTAGCCGGAGCAATCGGTGATGTAGGGCGCGAAGCTGGTCGCGAAGGTGGTTTAGTAAGTTCTTTAATTTTATATTCAATGGCGCTGATGGAATCAAAAATAGAAGCATGTCTTTCGTACGTAATGTTACCATCAATCAAAAGATTTTCCTCGTCAAGGAAATTTGCGATGTTATCATCAGCTTCTGTTAATTTAATGTCTAAACTTTCTAACCTTTTTATAAGAGAATTCAATTTGGGAATATCGGGGTTGGCAACCATTAATTGGGTATTAGTTTCGTTAACTGTCTTTGTGACATGAGAACGTAACAATTTGCGCGATTTTTTAAATGCCTCGTACTGTTTAAGGTCACTATCGGACAGATCAGACATGGGGGAAGCCATTTTTAATCAAAAATTTTCAAAAAATATAAATAGAAAAAATGTGTCTTGAGACACTAAAATATTAAAATATTTAAATTTATCAGATTAAATGTTGATTTATAATACAAGTACAATATAGATTGTACAAGTAAAAATATTGTACAAGTACAAGTACAAAAAGAATGTGTCTTGAGACACAAAAATATTAAAATATTCAAACTATAAGATTAAATGTTATTTATAATGTTCAACAAAAAATGTTGAACCGATGAACCGGTTTCAGATGTACCGGTATAAAGCGCTGGAATATTGTATAAAAATTTATACATGAAAGAGTGTCTCGTGACACTAAATATTCAAATTGTATACTAAGTTATTTTTATATAAAAAAAAATGTATATATATATCGGATCACTCGTTGTGATATGAGTACCTGTGTAAGGTTTGAACGAGGAATATGTATATATATATATATATATATATAAATAATTTTATGAATATCAATGTTAGAAATATTTAAAACTAACTTAATATTAAGAAATTGTGTTTATATTACACAAACAAATTTTATATAATAATGAAACTTAAAATTATTTAAAAAACGTATGTTTTTCTACATACTACAAGAGAAAATATTTTTTACTAATGTAAAAAAAAATAAATGGAGTTTAAAAAACTTCCAATTGAATGAAAATATTTTATTTGAATATATATATAAATATAGTGGTTTTAACTAGGCCACTAATATTTAAAAAATGTTTTATTATTTATATATATATATATATATATATAATGTAGTTTTAAATATTAAAAATATTTTTACTAAAATATTTTTTAAAGAAAATAACTGTTGTAAGTTATTTATTTGAATTTATATAAATTTTTAAAGTTTTTAAAGAAAAATAAAAAATTCCCCTAAATTGAGGGGAAAATTATTTGAAAAATTCCCCGAAAATTTTTTAATAAATGTTTTGATTAAATGCCCTCTATGGAGCTAATAAATTTGATGTGAAGAACTGGAGACAGACTATGTCTCTCATAAGCTCCCACACAAACAAAAAAAATTAAAAAGGCCCCTAAAGAGGGGAAAATATATATAGGGGAAAAATATTATGTGACACGAGGTCAAACAATGAAAAATATGTATAAACTATTATTAAAAAATAGTTTAAAAAGGTGGTAAATGATTTTTAAAATTTTATGAAATTTTTGTTGAAAGTCGTGTGCCAAGTATTTATGACTCACAAAAGTTGGTAGTTCAATAAATGATCTATAGGGATCAAAAAAAAAAATAAATATTGAGGTGGTTTGAACACGATGGGATCGAAAAATGTTCAACCACGTTGGGCGCCACTTAAAATGTGGCGCAAATTAAATGTTTTGAAATGGGGGCGTGAGTTAAAGCACGTTGGGCGCCACTTAAAATGTGGCGCAAATTAAATGTTTTGAAATGGGGGCGTGAATTAAAGCACGTTGGGCGCCACTTAAAATGTGGGGATTTGTGACCCAGTCCCAGGTAGCTGGGCTAATGAAGACCAGAATCACCAATCTACATTTATTCCTACTTCCAAACAAAAATCTCTGGCGGATACCACTCTTCGCTCTATCAGTTGGAAGTAAGTAGGCCAATGAATAGTGGGAGAATATAAATTTGTATAATATATATACTCGAGTGGAACCCTCGTGTGACCGGGTAATTAATATATAGTATATATAAACAAGGGAATGAAGAAAAATTATTGACTCTGTAATTCTACTGCTTATAGACCGAATGCCCATAAAAAAACTGAGTTTTATTTATGATGGATTTTGGGACGAAAAAGTTTTTTGATATTAAAATTTAATTGAAAATTTGATTTTTATGTGACTGAGTTTATTTTATATAGAAGTCGCTTTAGTATTTGAAATTATAATTTTTTATTACGAAGTTATTTCTGAATTTCC
Source organism: Trachelipus rathkii (assembly GCA_015478945.1). NCBI lineage: Eukaryota > Metazoa > Arthropoda > Malacostraca > Isopoda > Trachelipodidae > Trachelipus > Trachelipus rathkii. The sequence goes on along the minus strand of JABUQX010024506.1, from coordinate 27,308 downwards.
GAATATGTGTAACCACGTTATCGAACAAGATGTAGTATAATTTTTCGAAGTTGAAAAATATATATTTTCGGAAGTGGACAAAGATGAAAAAAAAACTCTGTCGATTTCCGAAGACAATGAAACAATAATAACAACAATATTGTGTGATAACGTTAACAATTAAAAGATATTACTACTTAGACTTTCTACAACTAAGTACTACGAAAAGCAATAATAATAATAATAATAATAATAATAATAATAAAATAATAATAATAAGTAATAATAATAATAATAATAATAATAATTAGAAGAGAAATAATAGAAACTAAAATAATGATGATTAAAATAATTAAGAATAATATAATAATTAATAATAATAATAATTATTATTAATGGTAATGACTACCAATAATAATTATTATTTGTAGGAATGATCAATCTCTAGAAATGCAAAGCATTCTAGAAGAAAGACAAGTTTCCAATGTAAAAACTTTTATTTTAGGTTCCTAATGTTTCTTGTTTCTATTCAGAAAACAAGGAATACAGATAGGAATCTTAATAAGCAAATTTCTACTTCTTGGAAACAAATTATTACTACAAGACAGGGGTGAAGCCTCTGTCTGAGGGATTCTAATATTTGCTCCACCACCAGGGTTAAACTATGTCTACCATTACCACTAGTTACAATTTACATGCACGGAAATCGCGGAGTGAAAGTTACACAAAATTCGGAAAACTCGCTGTGTTTTAACTAATTAATTTTATTATTTCGCAAAAAATATTTATGGATGTATATGTGTATATGTATATGGATATCATCCACTGATGATTTAAAACCATAAAATATATGATTTATGCTTTATAAATATTTAATTTGAATATTTTCGATAAACACAATCGAAAATTTGCATTCCGATTTTGTCTCATTTATGAGACAAATTCTGAGACCACGTGACCAACTATTAAGGCGACTTTTTATTATTTCTAAATAAATATTTATAATTTTATATATATATTCTAATAAATATATATATAAAGAATAATTTTCAGTTATAATATTTACGGGAGGAATGTTACAATAATATTTTTATGACAAGAATCACTTCTAAGGTGAATCTTGAAAATGCAAACTTCGTTCTGGAATTTTACAAAATATTTTCTTTTGATTTTTATTTAATAATTTTTAATCTTTTTATATACTACATTCTTTGGAATTTAATTTCAAGTTTTAACATTACTAACAGATGATTCTCATTTTTTAGTGACGAGGCAATAATCTTCGATCTACTTTATTTGATTGAAATTTCTAATTTCAACCATGACGAGATTTTTTCTCTATAAGACATTTATAATAATGAATTTTATTCTTTCAATTTCTACGTTTTTACTTACTTTTATTTGACTTTTTATTTTTATTATTATTAATTTTCAATCAAATTTTTGAATTTAATGGTTCTAATTCTTCCTTTTATATTAAAATTTTCCCCAATCTTTTATTTTCCCAATTTTCCCTTTTAGCGTTTTTGCTTACTTTTTGAGTATGATTTTAAATATTTGCATGTATAAAAAAATAAACAAAAATTCAGTGTACATCACGTTGGGTAAAAAGAAGGTGTGTGTAAATATCATACTTTTAAGCTTTCACCGAAGAGAGAGAGAGAGAGAATAAAAGATAGATAAAAACCTCGAAGATATCTCCACCTATCAATAAAACTGGACATCTAAAATTAAGACGAAGTAAAGTAAAAGGTGGCTTGAAAGATGATCGGCGCGGATTTTTGGTCTTCAGTGACAGAAACCAAAGAACCAAAAAAACGTGGGTCGATCGGATTTTAATTCAAACCTTGCGAACTATTCTATAAGAAACGCCACAATATTATATAGTACCTCGTGGGCCCACGATCAATTTGAAATTGTCCTTTACAGAACAACACAAAAGGAAGAGGCTGAGTTACTACATAAAATTATGGCATTTATCAAAAAATGACATGAAGCGAATCAAAAAACTATTGCCTTTTTTGCTAACATTTCTGCAAGGAGAGAAGGGTTGGTCAGATGACCGTTAGTGGGGATCCCTAAGTTTGTCCAGAAAGGCGTGATCAATGACATAACTATATAAAAAATTTCCTAGGATCAACATCTAACGGAAGGAAGTTTTCAATGGCTCCGCTGAGAATTTATAAAAAAAAAGCATTCATCAGCCCTGAATTAAATGTCGGTAAGACACCTCCAAGATGGTGCGGAACCTCTAAAAATGATAGGGGAAGCTCACTTGAAGAGCAAGCTTCATCAAAAATATTATTATGTTACTTTAACTGCATTAAAAATGATCTCGTAGAATCTCTTTCGACTCGGAATGCAAAATTATGGGAACGGAGTCTACTGATGATAAGAGCAGTAAATAAGAGTGAGTGAGAGCCATCTCCGATCGCTCCTTTTTATACTCGATAGAGAAGATGCTAAAAAAGTTATCAACAAGCAATTAACCAAATAAACCTCATTTTGAATTAATGATGTTATAATAACAAATTTACTATCAAAAGATAGCAATTTTAAAACTATATAATAAATAAATAAATTTATTGAATAAATCGATATGGATTTGTTACAAAAAGTAACGAAAGTTTATGATGGCGGCCTTTAGCAACTCATCACATGCTATCAACTCGATATTTTTTATTCCATAGAGATTATAATATAATTGTAATTTTTTAATTAAGGATAATTATCAATTTTAACAACAATTAAAAGAACCAGTATTCTCTACTGATCAATTTGATACAAGAATCAAGTCTCTAGCACAATTATGAGCCAAGACATGTTAATACCTCGATATAGAAAAAATGCAAGGTCAGTTGGGGTCAAAACTTGACCTTTCGATTGAAGGAGGTCAATGACATTTATACAAGTAAAAAAGGAATGTCTTAAGACCATTTTGACCTATAAATCAAACCTGACATTGTTGAGGCACCTGGTCAGCGAGGAGGGGGTGTAAAAACTTTCAAATGTGAAATTTCAATATTTTGAAAGGCCTATTTTGGCAAGTGGTTCAAATATGTCTATAATTACTTAAATACAACTTTGATCAATATAAAATGCTATCAAAATGTAATTCTATATCTTTAGTATAATTTGAGGAAGTTTAAAACTTCAAAACGTTATCAAAGGGAAGTTAGATGCAAACCGGTTTTTTGTATCAGTTTCATTTTCAATTTGGAAGGTTCTGTGTAAATATATATACTTATATATATATATATATATATATATATATATATATATATATATATATATATATATATATATTTTTTTTGTATATACTCTACTCTACCTATATATATATATATATACTATATATATATATATATATATATATATATATATATCGAAATATATAATCTTTTTGGCTGAAAATTGGTATGATAATAGTTTTTGACATGAATAAGAAGAATCCGTTGAAATTTTTAACAAAAAATGATATGGGGGGGCCGTAATCCCATTTTAGGGGTTACAGATGACAGAGACCAAACTTTGGGAGTTTTACTATTTATTATTAAATGAATTAATATTGTGAGTTTCAAGGGCGTAGCCCAATTATAAAGGATACTTTACTCTTATGAGTCTTCAATGGTGTACGGTATGGTATTTTGAGATTCTGGTTTAAAATTGCACCGACTCAGAGCAAGTTTTCCATTAATATATTTTAACTTTTATATCAAAGTGGTTATTAAAATTATTATTTACAAAATTTTAAAAGGAAATAGCGATGACTAATGCATTCACAATTCCCTTGATCACGATTGCAAGTCAACCACTCGCGAATCCAGTCATCAAAACCCAAAAGGAAAACTGGCCACAAGTGGCAAATGAAGTGATTTAAGAGAAGTTTTTTCGTCATAATTACAGTATCTGTAATACTAAGGATAATAATAAATAATAATAATAATAATAATAATAATAATAATATATAAGTAATAATAATAATATAATAATAATAATAATAATAATAATAATATGTAATATGTAATAATATAATAATATGTATATATATAATAATAATAATATGTATACATATAATAATAATAATATATATATATATATAATAATAATAATAATATAATATGTAATGTTTATACTATATATAATATAATAATAATAATACATATATCTATGTATAATATATGTATATATATGTATATATATAATAATAATAATATATAATAATATATATATATATATAGAGGGTTAGTGAATCTTCTACATGAGGTGCTCACATATGTTTAATATATATTTAATTTTTACTATTTAGACATTAGAAAATTAATTCAATAGAAGTACATTTAAAATTTCAGGGAATCAACTACAAACCCTCTCTCCACTCTACACCTACCCACGCCCCCTCCTTACACCCCACTCCCACCCCCATACCCCACACCCACACACACCCCTCAGCCCACCCACCTACAAATACACACATGAATATATATATATATATATATATATATATATATATATATATATATATATATATATATATATATATATATATATATATATATATATATATATAAATATATATATATATATATATATATATATATATATATATATATATATATATATATATATATATATATATATAATAATAATAATAATATATAATATATATATATAATATGTATATATATATATATAATATAATAATAATATAAATTTAATATATAATAATAATAATAATAATAATAATAATAATAATAATAAAAATATCTCAAGATATAATATTAATAATAATAATAATAATAATAATAAATATATAATAATAATAATAA
>JABUQX010024506.1:17500-20000 GCA_015478945.1 Trachelipus rathkii | reverse complement strand
TTTTCAGATTTTACAGGAATTTTACAGATGAAACATTTTGTATCGTGAAGATTACTTACTGTATAAGATTCAGTAATTTCCCTAATTCAAATTTTATTATTACTGTATATCAAACTGTACCTCTTTCTATTTTTTTTAAAGCCAACAATTTAGTAATGTCTTTAAATTTCCTTTCTTCATTTAAATTCTAATAGAAAAAAACAAACTATAATTTAAAACCCAATTTTAAGTGACATGTTGAAGAATGAAGGGAACGAATTTGGATATCCGAGTGCAAACGCCGGGTAAATTAGGCTCTGCACAACCAATGCCCCAGGATATGATACCTGCCAAAAACCACCTGCCATCTGCTCCTTTTACTTGTAGAGGTCCTCCAGAATCCCCTGAAACAGATAGAAAAGGTACATTTGTGGTATCCCTAATAACTATTTTTATTACAATTACCCTTTAAAAAAAAAATAAAAAAAAAACATTATTTCTTAGAAAAAATAAATTTGACAAAAATGTGAGTTACGTAAAAAAATAATAATAATAATAAATAATAATAATAATAATAGTAAAATATTACACGTCATTACAATACATCGATCAAACCCAAAATAATATATTACAAAATATTTTCGTATTTCCTATATTTGTATTACTAGGAAAAAATTTTATGCTATATTTACTAACTAAATGACCCATGAAACTCCATTTAAACACATTAGAGTTACTGTTTCCTCCTTTTAAACCGCATTAGTAGGGTAATGGACTGCTAAAATATCATTAAGCTTAATCTATTAAATAAATCTTTAAAACATTAAATGCATTTTTTAATACATTACTTCCAAAACACTCTTTTGGAACTTGTAACAGTTATTATAAGATTTACTTCTACTAACATACAATTATGCTAAAGGGTTAATAGTAATAATAATAATAATAATAATAATAATAATAATAATAATAATAATAATAATAATAATAATAATAATAATAATAATAATAATAATAATAATAATAATAATAATAATAATAATAATAATAATAATAATAATAATAATAATAATGATAATAATAATAATAATAATAATAATAATAATAATAATAATAATAATAATAATAATAATAATAATAATAATAATAATAATAATAATAATAATAATAATAATAAAAAAAATAATAATTATGCTAAAGGCTTAATAATAATAATAATAATAATAATAATAATAATAATAATAATAATAATAATAATAATAATAATAATAATAATAATAATAATAATAATAATAATAATAATAATTATAATAATAATAATAATAATTAATACTAATAGCAGGAGGAAGAGAATGGAATAACAACGAAAATGATTCTCAAAAATTTTTCGTCACACTCCCAAAATTATTCAAGATTTTTTTTTTATTCAGTTAAAAAATGAGTTTCTATTAAAGTCAATTATTATGAGACTATTTTAAAACTATAAATTTTGTCTCGTGTAAAAGTGACAAAGAAAAACATCTGAGTTTGGCTGTCATTTTGTCTCCATTTTCTTCTGTATCTATACTTCATTAATCTATCTATCTATCTATCTATCTATCTATCTATCTATCTATCTATCTATCTATCTATCTATCTATCTATCTATCTATACCCTTTCTATCTATCTATCTATCTATCTATCTATCTATCTATCTGTTTTTATTGTACTTAGAATAAGAAATGAACAATTATATCCAATCTTTCTATCTATCTATCTATCTATCTATCTATCTATCTATCTATCTATCTATCTATCTATCTATCTATCTATCTATCTATCTATCTATCTATCTATCTATCTATCTATCTATCTATCTATCTATCTGTTTGTATATTTATTTATCTCTTTATATATGTATATATATATATATATATATATATATATATATATATATATATATATATATATATATATATATATATATATATATATATATATATATATATATATATATATATATATAAGTTGGAGCGCATGTGTGTGGAATTAATGACTTTATTATTATTTTTTGGTTAGATCATATTACTTCATTCATTATTTGTCATTACAGTCAATTTTTAACAATTAACTTTGAAGTTTATACACTTCCAAAAAAAAAAAATTAGAATAAAAAATCTATAATAAAAATAAAAATATTTTCAAGAATCAAAATAATTTTTGCTGAAAACATTTTTTTATGCCATTTTTTTTTATTATTATTTTTTTTTTATACATGAGGCTATACTAAAACTTCATTATATCAACACTCCTTCGAAAAGTGGCCCAATTTTTAAATCATGAACGGAATGGCAAATGCACTTCAAACATAACTGTACAGGAACTAAGTTGTGAGTACAACCAATCTACATAGCCCTTAAGCCTTTACTCTAGACAAAGCAAAATTCATTCTACCTAAATCTCGGAGAACCATTTCATTCAAGAGCATTGAGGAATAGAGTATCTTCTTTAAAAACGTTCAGAAATCACCAGCAATTGGGT
>JABUQX010024506.1:0-2500 GCA_015478945.1 Trachelipus rathkii | reverse complement strand
ATTTATTGATTATTATTATTATTATTATTATTATTATTATTATTATATTATTATTTATTAAAAAGCTTAATTATAATTTAATGTAAACATTTGTCTCTTTATTTTATTTTATATAATTAATCAAATATTTAATTAAATAATTATTCTTATTCTTATTCTTATTCTTAATTCTTATTCTTATTCTTATTCTTATTCTTATTGCTTATTTCTTCTTTCTCTCTTCTTCTCTGTCTTCTTCTTCTTCTTCTTCTTCTTCTCTTCTTCTTCCTATCTTCTTTTTCTGTCTTCTCTATTCTTTCTTCTATCATTTCTTCATCTTCTTCTTCTCTTCTTCGGCTGACGATTCTTCAGGAACGCTTCGTATTGTTCTTCGCCTTTTTTATCTTCTTTCTCTCTATTTCATTATTCCTTCTTAATTATTTTATATTGTATTGACTTGATTATGTTACTTTATTCTCTACTTATTATTATTTATCCTATTTATTTAATTCTATTATTATTTATTATTATTATTTATTAATATTATTATTAATTTATTATATTATTATTATATTTATTATTATTTATTATCTATTTTATTTATTAATTATTATATTATTATTATTATTATTTATTTATTTCTATTTATTATAAAATTTTACTATGCAGTATTATTATTATTATTATTATTATTATTATTATTATCATTATTATTATTTTTTTTATTATTATTATTAAAATTTTTGATTAAATTATGTAAACATTGCTATTTTATTTTATTTTAATCAAATATTTTAACTAAATTATTTATTCTTATTCTTATTCTTATTCTTATTCTTATTCTTATATCTATTCTTATCTTCTTATAGATTCTTCTTTTTATTCTAGGTTATTCTTTATTCTTATTATTATTCTTATTATTATTATTATATTATCATTATTATTATTATTATTTCTATATCTATTAAATTATTATTATTTATTATTATTATTATTTTTATTATTAACTATTATTATTATTATTTTTAAAATTTAAATTATTATTCAATTATTATTATTATTATTATTATTATTATTATTTATTATTATTATTATTATTATTATTATTATTATTATTAATATTATTATTATATTATTATTATTATTATTATTATTATTATTATTATTATTATTATTATTATTATTATTATTATTATTATTATTATTATTATTATTATATTATTATTATTATTATTATTATTATTATTATTATTATATTATCATTATTATTATTTTCTTTCTTCTTTCTTCTTTCTTCTTTCTTCTTCTTCTTATTCTTATTCTTATTCTGCTTTTATATCTTCTTCTTCTTCTTAACGTGTCTTCTATTCTTATATCTTACTTATTCTTCTTCTTTTCTTACTTACCCTTCCTCTCTTTCTTCTGTCTTCTCTCCCTCTTCTCTCTTCTTCTTCTTATTATTATTATTTTTATTCTATTTACATAATTATTATTATTATTATTATTATTATTATTATTATTATTATTAATTATTTCTATTGTTTATATTTATTTTATTTTTATTTCTATTTTTTTTTCCTCCATTTTCATTATTCGAGTTATTATTGAGTGTATCATTCAATTATTATTTGAGTTATTCATTATTTATATTATCATATACTTAATATTATTATTATTAATTATTCTATTAATTACTCATTATTATTATTATTACTTTATTATCTATTAATCACTCATTTTTAAATTATTAGTTAATAATATTATTATTATATATTATTATATAATCACTCTCATTTATTATGGTTCGTTTGATTATTCACCTATTATTTATATTCTATCTCATTTATTACTATTCATTATTACTTATCTATCTCTAATCTTATTATTAATTCAGTATTATTTTCATTATTATTAATTATTTTATTTATTATTATTATTATTATGATTATTTATTATTATTATTATTATTATTATTATTATTATTATTATTATTATTATTATGATATTATTATTATTATTATTATTATTATTATTTATTATTTTATTATTATTATTAATATTACTATTATTATTATTTATTATTGATTATTATTATTTATTTCATTTTATGTTCCACTTTATTATTTCATTATTCCAACTCACTCACTCTCATCTCATGTACTAATATGTAATTATTTACTTATTCTTATCTATATGATTATCTACTTATTATATATCACTTCTATTATATTATCATATTATCTTCGTATTAATATTATAATTTTATTGATTATTATTATTATTATTATTATTATTATTACTTATTATTATTATTATTATTAATTTATTATTATTTATTATTATTCTTATTTTATTATTGTTATGATTATTTTATTATTATTATTTATTATTTATTATTTTATTATTTTATTATTATTATATTATTATTATTATTTATTATTTCTTTGATTATTATTAATAATATAGTTGCACATTATTTTATTATTATTTTATATTATTATTATTATATGTTATTTTATTA
>JABUQX010024505.1:0-2500 GCA_015478945.1 Trachelipus rathkii | reverse complement strand
GTAAAATAGTTACTTGTAAGATACTGTCTGCATAGGTAGGGCCCTAACCTTCATTTTTACTACAATCCTACAAGCAACAAAAACTTAAACCGACTCCGACATTACTAAAGCATTAGCCAAATAAACTTACACAAAAGTTTGAAAAGTAAGACTTTTTTTTTTAATTAAAGCATTATTTTTTATTAACTTAGCATTATTCATTCCTTTTATAAATAAATAAATAAAAAATCATGATTAAATTTTGACTACTCTCATTAAGCCGAGTTCTCGTTAGTCTTTCTTTCTGCAGAATGAGAACCAATGTTTTGAGGCCTTTCAGAGTAGGCGAAAAGTCCTTAACCACGGTAATGTCCTTAACCATCAGCCATCAGCCATCAGCCATCAGCCATCAGCCATCAGCCATCAGCCATCAGCCATCAGCCATCAGCCATCAGCCATCAGCCATCAGCCATCAGCCATGAGTGTGACTCAACAATCCAAATATGACTGCTCAGATCAAATTAATTTACAAAATAAGTTAAGTTTTTAATAAATATCGGTGGAAGCGACTTTACGATGACTGATAAGTATGAATCTATCAAGGAAATCATCAAAGGTATCAATAAAATTATATACGCCTCCTTCATATTACCATTTGTATGTTCATTTTACATTTATTCTGACAAGCTTCATTCTCATTTCTTCATTAGCAGAAAATGGAAGTTCTGTTGCAACTTTCAAAATCTTGAAAATTTTCATCGACATTTTCGCGAAAGTCCTTCAAAACAAGTACCACATTTTCAATACGACTAAGAATAGTTACTGTAACTAATGATGGACACTGTAGTAAATTTAGTACATAATCAAAGAGTGAAAAAATTAAAGTGAAGTCATAAGTTAACTTATAACTAATTCACTCGCGATTACAGATTTCAAAAGATTTGCGGTTTTTGAAGAAAAGGTTCAATATCTTGCTCCATCTCAAACTTCTCTAAATTTTCTTCAATTGATTTAAAAAATCTCTAAATAATAGAAATTCATAATAAAAAATTTTACCTCACCTATATTCTACATATTCTGCTCCATTTTTGTCTCTGGGAAGTCTTTGCAATTTATTCTATTAAAAGTAGTTATGCCGCCTTCGATCGGTGGTTTAAAATAGTACCCTGTTGTTTTCACTAACCTAACAATGTTTTCTAATATATTTATTCTCTATTTTTTTATATTTTTTTTTTTTCTTTTTCTTAAACTCCACCTTATTAAGTGGTATATAGTTATTTTTCCTTTAGGGATTGTCTCGTGCGATATACATTGATCCTAGTGCTATACAACCTCATAATTTTCCCTTCTCGGTCTCATCGATACCCAGTCACAGATTCTTAGTATGCTTAAACTCTTCTTATTCACGTGTACCATACTCAGCTCCACAGTGTGATACCCTTTACCGTCAGTCTCCGGATGTTTTTCTAGCTCTTTTTTACTTGCTTCCCGGAACACCACCAATCACTGAACTTATTGCAATATATCTATTATTCCACAATGCTCCTTAGTTCGATTTAAGCCTTTCGATTATTTCGATTTCTTTTGAATTTCGTAGGCCAGACTCTTCCAATCCCAAGGACTCGCGACCTCTATAGATCAAGCAGTTATTTTCAGTTTTGTTATAGTATGGACTAGTATCTGAGTTTTTATGAGTACTGGACACACCAAACGTAAGGCTATGCCAGCCGACTCCCTAGCACTACCTATGACACGCTACCACTCGGTGGTATTGTGTTAGATCATATAGTTATAAGACTCTGTTGTTTTCCTCTATATTGTTGGGTTTATGTTCCCAGTGCGTTAAACGTGTATTATACTTCATTTCCAAATTTTCTGATATTCTATAGTGGAATCAGTCTGAAAATGTGTGGTGTCTTTCTGGTATGTGCCTCTGAGCAAAAACTTACACTCAGATAGTATGTGACATACTGATTCCGACCCTCCACTGCACATTCTGCATTTGTCCGTTATGTTTTGCCCTTCTATGTGTTTTTTGAACCAGTTGGTCCTGAGGGCCTGATCTTGGGCTGCTAGGATGGTTCTTTCATCTTCACTTTTTAGCCATCCTTTTATCATTACTTCATTTGATTTGTACGTGTCGATGAAGGCTTCATCCAGTATGTTTTTATGGTGTTTGGCAAATGTGTGATTTTTCCATTGTTCTAGATTTGCTTCTTCTCTCTTCTCTTTGTATGTCATCTTAGCATTCTTTATTTCTCTCTCCAAACTTTCATTGTTTCTGCCTTCTCCATCAAATCTCACATCTCTTAGATAATCATTCATTTTTTTTCTATTAATTGGTTTATAAGGTTGTTCAATTTTCAAGTTCATGCACCCATCCAAGTGAATCTGTCCATCATTGCCCTTCAAATTTTCCCAATTCCTATTATTTCTCAGATTTTATTACTTATATCTACTGTTAGATACCCCATTCCTCCCTTTTTTCTATGATACATTGTATCCGTTGGTACACATTCGT
>JABUQX010024504.1:50000-51495 GCA_015478945.1 Trachelipus rathkii | reverse complement strand
GAGAGAGATGAATAGCTGATTAATGGAATTTCAATACAAATATCTAAATTATTTACTATAAGGCCAAATAGATTTATTGTTGTTTCGGTTCTATCTCATTTAAGATTTATATATATTACTAAATATGATATATATATATATATAGATATATATATAATATATATAGTTATATTATATATTATAATATATATTATACTATATATACTATATATATATATATAGTATATATATATATATATATTAGTATAGTATATATAGTATAGTATATATTACTATATATATATATAATATAATATATATATATCATATTATATATATGCCGAATAAAGGAATATTTCTCGAATGATTGCAATTATTATATTAAATTTGTTTGGATAAAAATGTCTTAATTAAATCCATTAAAATCATTTAAATCCTTATTAGAGTTACCAATGTGAAGTACCTTACCAGGTTATCGCGTATGCACAGTATGCGAATTTCTCATGACCCCGAATTTTCAATAAAACTGTGTAGTTCGATGCTAAATGCATTCTATGGCCAAGAGAATTATTGTAGTTGTATTACTAGTTTGAGTTGAGTCGGTGCATCCTGTAATTCTATCGTGTTGTTATTTTCTGGGCAATCTTCGAGGGAGGGGAAGGTTAGTTATTGTTGTGCAGCATATTTTGGTGCTTTGGGGTCGAATGTCGTTGGTGTAATGTTTATCGTTTTGTTTGAGTCTAGCTCTCTTAGGATAGTTGTTAGTTTTTGTTGGGTAAATGCCGGTTCTAGAATGAGTGGGGTCGTGAGGATTGTGTGGGTGTGTTATGTTATATATCGTGCTAGTAGGTTGTTTAAGATTTCTCTTTGGGGATTTAGTGTTGTGGTAGGATGGGTCAGGTTGTGATCTAGTGGCTTTATGTGTGTTGTTATGTGTTTATTTTTTAGGTTGTGAGGCTATATGTATTAGGTTACATTTTGACTGTACATGAAGTGGTGTTTCTCAGTTCCAGTTATCTGTGAGGCTATTTAGATTTGTATTATGAAGTTTGCGAAGGTGGTGTATTATGATGGTAGCAGTCAGTCGGTTATCTCGTCGTTAAGTTCTTAGTGGGAGTAGTCTCGGAATGAGTTCGCTTTTTTATGTTGTTTACTATTAGTTTCGATGTTCGTTTTACATGTGCATTTGTTTCAGCTCGTGGGTGGTGGGGTTGATGTCAGCTTTAGTGAGGCTGTTAATTGGGTGGTATGGATTCTCTTGGGGTTCTTCTTTTATAGGGGCGTACATTGCTATTTTATTATTTTGGTGGTATAGAGTGTGCCGTCGTAGTAGTTATCATCCTGATTAATTTTCTAATATATATAATATATATATATGGTGTTGTGTGTTGATACATTTATCGGCAGTGTGTAGCGTGGATTGCGGTATGTGATTGTGGCTTTGTGAGAGCTTGTTTGTGTGTCTTGGTGTGTTGATAGTGTACTAGTATCGGTCTATGGGTATCGCGCGTCTATC
>JABUQX010024504.1:10000-45000 GCA_015478945.1 Trachelipus rathkii | reverse complement strand
ATAAGTTATTTTAGGTTTCTGTAGGTTGGTTATGTTAAGCTCATTCAATCTTGTTAACCTGTTGTTCCCTTAACAGAAAGATTGATAAGAGTACCTTACGTGATAATTCTCCTAATCTTATATCAGATAACCAGATGTTCCATAAACAAGACTTTAATGGTGGTAGTTTCCTTCTCTCAGACTCTGGACATATAGAAGGGTTTGATTTGTAAACTTGCCTATTTCAGCATCTTTCGTTCTCTAGAATTTCATTTCCAATCGCTTATTGACAACTGATGTAAATGGCGATCGTTCTAATTTTAGATGTCATTAATGTTGTTCAAAGACTTACTCTAGTCTGAACTCTTTCTTATCATTAAATATCCTTATTTTTACCGTTTCACAACCTATGCACTCTTAAACCGATGACTCTATCTTTTTTTTTTGCTCTTTCCACTTGGAAAAGCATCCTACGGTCGAAAAAGATAATGTTAAGAGGGTGACATTGGACCAACTGAACTCCAAGAAATCTTCACGAATTTCATCAAAATCAACTCCTGGACTTTTATTGCCTTAAGAATAGAAGTGACTTCTCTTAGAAAATGTGATAAAAAAAACAACTAAATTTCAAGAAGTCATAAAGATAAAAATATTACAATTTTTTTTTCATATAAAAAAAAAAAAAACTTTTTCTTTTCAAGATATATGCTTTCTCACGACAGTTTTGTATTAAATTATTTTGCACTTTCACCACAACTGTTCTATTCAAAGGTACTTTAAATAAAATAAATTGGTTATTTTGGAATGTTTCACTGCGAATTTTAGGCAAAATCTTTTGGCATTTTAATAATGTTTGACATTATCATGGGTTGTACTAGAGTTGGTAACTTTTCCTAGTAATTCAGCTAGACCAAAGTTCTTATTTAAATTTTAAAAAAAGAAATACTAATTTTTTAGTTAGGCAGTATTATTATTTACTTCCTTAATCTGTTGACTATTTATCCTAAGGACTCGCAGTTCATCGTTTAATTCATAGATACATTTGTATCAAGGAGGAAAAAAAAACCTTCAAAAAACTAAGAAATACAGCCAATGTGGTATGGGATAGTTAATGCAATCCTATTTGAAACTTACAAAAGACCTCTAAAATTACTTTGACATTTTTATAATCTTGAAAAATCTGTTAAACTTACACCCCTCCTTGAATAGGACTCAGTTCAGTCGACTCTGCTAATATGCTATATATTTGTATTGAAAATTTATGAACACTTAAAAATGCACAAAAATCTATATGTTAATATACGATATAAAATTTTCTTACTGTTTCTTCACCTATTCTCTAGCATATGTATGCATGTGATGCTGCTTGTAACCAGATATGCGGGCTGGACAGAAAAATTTTAATTTCGCATGGAACGAAACGCAGTTTTAAAATGAAGGAACCTGAGCTGAGTAACTTCAAAATGAAACTGATCTGGCAAATTACATTACTAAATCCGCATTCTTGCTTGAAACTTGGTCACTAACTTAATTATTACACTGTTAAAATTGCTTGCAAACTTGTTGAAGAGGGGAAAAAATTTATAGCCATAGTCTATCGTTCAATAAACGATAAACCTTAAATTTAGTGACCTCATAACCGCTCTGTTAGGAAGATTCAGCAAAACTTACACTTATTTAAAAATAAATTTCCAGTACAACACGACAAAACGCAAATTTAAATTTTAAAACTAAAATCAATATCAGTCTCCGTTCTTCAGACACAATAAATCGCGGCAGGAATTTTTATAGGAGGTTCTAATGTTTATAAAATAGATTCCTAAATAAAGCTAAAGTCAAAACGTTTTACAGTTTTAAAAATTCTTTCCCTGAAATATAAAAAAATCCATTTTTCATTTTAACGTAATCACATCTGTTCTTGTTGCAATTCAAATAGAAATAACCCATATATCTTAATAAATTATGAGAATTTCAAACACTAGAATGAAACACACACAATGACTTTATATGAATTATATATTTAGTTTTATAATCTTGAAAGAGTTAATTAGTATATGTGTATTAAAATACAAAACTATAAATAGTTTGACTTAAATATCACAGCAAAAGTCCCCCTGTAGTTGCAACATTAGAATTATAAACTAAAAAAAAACAATAACATCATTTTCAGGTAATCTAACAAATAATGTTCATAATGCATATTAAAAAATATATATTTAATAATAAGTACTATGAAAAAAAAATTAATTACCGTTAATCACAGCATGAGTCACACAGACTGCAATAAATAAATGAAATAAGAAACATCGAAGCTTATCACAACTTGAGGTAGTTTAATAATTCAGGTTTATAATATCTCTATTTAAATTAATATAAATTCCATGAAAAAAAATGTACCATTTAACAAGTGGGAGGATACAAACAAAGAAGAAAATAATTTTCTCATACCATGCTATGGCATAATATAAATTGTCGTTAAATTTAAGAACATTTTATTATGAATATTCAATTTTCTTCTCAATTTCAATTTTGCATGGTCCACACACAAACACACACACGTCAACTTAGCATTAATAATAAAACTGATATAATTGAAATGCCAATATTAATAAGCGGGTACGTATCAACAACTAATAGAATTTAATAACAATAACATCAAAATATGTTCTTTTCTAAAAAAAAAAATGTCCTACCCTCGAGTAACTTAAATATCACATGAAAAAATCTTACTAAAATATCACAGGAAGGATCAAAATACAATCAGAAGAAGGATTAATATTATTCCTCTCTCTCTCTTTCACATTATCAAATATCGCTACTCCTTTTAATTTACTTTCTTTATTTAAGATAAAAAAGAAAAAAATACATTAAAAAAATAATAATTTATACTACTCATTATCAAACTTGAATAAAACTAACCTCATTCCCACAATTAATTTTTTTTATTGTAATAATAATAATAATAATAATAATAATAATATTTTGAGGTTTACAATGTCTGAAAAACAGGGGTCATAAAAGGATAAACTTGTCTCCATTGAATCCCCTTAAATCTTGTCCTCCTGGTCCTCTGGTGAAGCTTTGACTCCGTCGAACCCGTATTTGAACCACATGGTGTGTGAAACATTTCCGCTATTCCAGGGTTTTTGGGAGCCCTTCCATTGCAAGACTTTATATTTAGAGAGATGTCGTGGAAGGAGTTTTGAAAATTTCTTTGAGCCTAGAAGTAAATTTAATAATAATAATAATAATAATAATAATAATAATGATAATGATAATGATAATGATAATGATAATGATAATGATAATGATAATGATAATGATAATAATATAATGATTAATGATAATGATAATGATAATAATAATAATAATAATAATAATAATAATAATAACAATAATGGCGGAAAATAATTCAACATATGTAATTTCCTTCACTTCCATATAAGGCCCTGGTTCATTCATTTATTTTATACCGCTAAATAAAATAAACAATAATAATTATGTTAATATTAGAATAAAAATCCCAAGATTTCTTTTGAACTTCAGCTCAGCCACAAAGTTTGCCAACATATATCTTAATACCTTATTTTCAGCAAAATATTATACCTTCCATTTAGCAGACATACCAAGTATCTGTAAATTCTATTTCAATGTAAAAATAAGAAATGATTTAGTTTATATATTACACGTATGCCAAATTCATTACTTTTGTAAAAAGAATCTTTGCAGCAATCGAGAAATATTACTTAACACTTATAATAAAGGTTTTTATTCGACCATTTACAATAATTTCTAAAATAGCTTAGAAATGACACAACTACAACTAGTTGCCTACTAAGGATTAGGACGTTACAGTTATAAGTTTTATAACTTGCATATCTACCAAACATAAAACGTTTTTCTTCTAAATTTTGGGTTAAACATGATTGCGAGAAACTCAATGGTAAATGTATACCTTAAACTTTCTGGTACATCTAAATACTTACAAGATCTATACCTTTCAATGTTTCTCTAGAAACAAGGTTAACTTATTAACGAAAAAAACATTTTAATGGAACATTATTTGGAAGCCATCAATATTCACTAAATACTTACCCATAAAGACAATGCTCCAGTCCTCAGGAAGGTACCCAACTTTGTCATACAGACCAATCATTAAAAGACACCTGCTTATTAAATAAATATATCTTAAAAAGTACACAATTACTTTTGACTACCTATATAATTTATATTCTATCACACACGCTTCCACTATTCAGTTCATTATAATCACTTATTTGATTCTCAATTAGAAATATGCATTAGCCACTCAATACATAATTTAATAATTTACTATATATACATAGACATAGGGCTCTTTTCATAATTATAATCCTATATATCGACTGTTGCATAATTACCATAATAACTAATCACATTACTATTTTCTCATATTTTGTCTAGATTAACTCATCTTATAGTTTACATATAGTATAAAGAATTTGTAATTTCATACATTAATATACTCATAATCTAATTTAATATTATTCAACTTTAAGTCATACTCAGACGCACTCTGTTCGACTATAAAATACTTAAGCATATATCTTTCTTATATACTTAAATAATAATACTAATCTCACATAAGTCTATATAATTATTATACCCCATATATATACATAGTTTCCAGTATCTATTAGTTATATAAGTGGATTAACTAATAATTACTTATTTATGCCTATTATCTTCACTACTCTCACATATTTATACTGACTCGGTAACATTATTAACCATAGAAAAATAAATTCCATAGTACATATTTATATTTCACAATACTATACCTATATTCTAATAAAATACCACCAATCAAAATCACCATCTTGCCTGCGTTTCGTTCCTTGATGCATTTCATCCGTAATTTTCATCTAATATATACGTACTGGAGATATTATAATATTATACTAGCCTTTCTTATATATATATATACATTATATACTTCAATCTATTCAAACATGTCAGACTATCCTCTTGCACATCCCAACCATTCACTATCATCTTCATTATGTTAATTATCTATACCCGATTCCTCGAAGTCGGTCTTTCACTCCTCACTCATTTCACATCCAAGCTACACACACCAAAATCCTATCATTCACTCTCTCACATGCCAGCGTTCTCACTCTATTCCATTTGACGCCTTTCGCGTTCTTTCTTCTTTATCCTTAAATTAATTAATATATAATAACAATATAATATATTTGTTACAATTTTTTTTATTTATCTTCTATGATTCTAGACTCTTCATGCAGTATTTAATTAGTCATACCGATTCGATTTGAAAATATTGTTTCATTAATTTTATGTTTATAAAGATATATATATATTGATATAGTTATTTTATTATATTATAATTAATCTCACTTCCATTTTCAAATAATCAGTTTTCTATATTATTTTTTTAATGCATGAATCATGTTAATAATTTAATCAATTTAATGAATTTTTTTTTAAGAAAAACATTTGAAAAGTGATTAATATATATATTATATATTATAATATTATATATATCTATATATATATATATAACTATATATTATAATATATATATATACTAATATATATATATATATATATTAGTATATATATAATTATAATTTAGCTATACTATATATATATATATTATATATATATAAATATAGTAATTACTACTATATATATACATCACCCGCTGTCTAGTACTTGCGTTGTGGGTGGCTTCTCTGGATACTGGGTTGGGCGGATCTATCTGCCCTTCCATGTCCTAGAGCGAAACTGGACTTTTTTTTTTTATTTTTTTTTTTTTAAATTCCACCCATAAGTCCTTATTAATTGTACGTAGGTTGTCCTCCCTTCTTTCCCATCACAGCCCATGGCCATCCGGTGCCTTCCTGCATGGGTTTTCAGTTCACCCACACTTCCTCCCCGTGGATGAGGGTGCAGTTGAAAAACCGGTCATTTACGCTACCTCTGACCCGGGCCGCAGTAGGACTGAGTCTGATAACGCACTGCGAGGTCTGTCTGCACTTTGTGTGTATATCTCCCAAAGATATAGAGAGATATCAGGTGCGTGTGGTAAACGGGTGGGTCACAGAGATAGAGTTTCTGGGAGGATGCTTCCGAGGCACATCCCACAGCCACAGCTACGGGGTGGTGATAAGAGTAGAGATATAGATAGTGGGTCTCTGGACTGTGACTTGCTGTGGAGACTCATTCTTTTCCTTATGAAATTTTCTTTCAGGCATATCTGTTATTTACGTTTTATATCTCATCTTGCATTATTGTTATGCGGCCTACACTGTTCACCGCTCCATCGAGAAAAAGAATATATGATAATATGTGGGTGATAAAATTTTTATGTGAAATAGCATACGAATTAACGTTTTTATTATAGAGTGAGGCTGAATCAACATCAACAACAATTACCGTGTCAGGTACCCAGCTGACCCTACCGCGGGTCCTACTACTTCTCTATCTAGACTGGTACCTATTTTTGCTTTTTTTCTATTCTCGGAGAGAATTGCAGTTTTTAATATGTTCAATTCCTCCCTCGCGTAACACTAAGTGCAAACATTGGATTCAAAGGTGCCCCCCGTAATAGTCGTTCTTATTCGTTTACTCCAATAATGCTGAGAGGTCTGCCTCTAAGGTGATGTCAGCAGACAATATCAATTTTCAGATTATTAACATTGCGATCACTTTTCACCATATGGATTCCAAAGCTCTTACTTATCTAATCGCTTGTCTCAGTTGAGCATTGTAAAGTCTCTAGGCGTTAAGACTCCTATGGCTCAAATTGGATATAGATTGTAGTGGTCCATTACTCTGTAAAAGCTGCTAAAACGAATGAAAGGTTCTCTGTCATCCGCTTTTACTTAGGCAATGATACCTCCCGTATTTCTAACTCCACTGATGAAATAACTTAGTAATCACACATACTAAGGCAACTATTTATTTTTGATGAGAAGATATAATAATAGTCTTGTGAGAAGTAGTAAGAAATCGCAGTGTTCCTTCGTATAAACGTTTATAGATTTTCCCTTCGTCGGCAAACTCAATAGATAGTTTATGTATGAAATATTTTAATACTTGTGTGCGAGAATAATACGAGAGGATCCACAGAAATGGGTTTTCACAAGTCACGTCGTTCGCACGTGTGTTACTCTCAACGCTCGACCCCAGACTTGCTATCAAATGTCAAAGGTTTGGTCATCCGAAATACTGTAGGACAGGAGGACATATGCCAATCTGCGAAAATTATTTCACCAATGTGAAAATTACCCTAGCCTTGGCGAAACTGTAAGGACGCGCACAGTGCTTCCTCTTTCAATTGCCCGTCTTACCTGTTTGAGAGGTTTTGAAGGTTAAGTAAAATACATAAATTGAGCAGGAGAGTGCTATAGCCAGTCATGAAATATCAGACAAATCAATCAATTCTTACGCCACATTACAGCTGCCGCCACGCACTGCGTGTTATATCCACGCACTCTAACATCCTATCCACTTACTAATAGAATCCCTTTAAATTTCCGTTTGAACCAGGCAAGTAGTGGCAACTGTCTACCTTACTGCCGGGATATATATAGAGTATATAAAAGCTCAGTGCTCTTTGTTACAATCTCCCGTCAAAAAGCATCACAAGGCCTATCCGAGTATTAAAACCTTGCCAAGCTCTCACAAGATGACACTTACTCCCTGGAAAATTGAAATATCTGATACAACACAGATATAGATATATATATAAGTCTAGCTCATCTTCAAAGATTTTGGAAAACACTCATCTCGATAGACTCCCATTCACTCTCGAAATGTGGTTACCAAAACTCTTAGCAAGAGGAGAACGGGCTCTTTTGTCCACTTATAAATTACGCCTCTGCCACTAATTTGTATCTAAAAAGCTCTGTAAAGATGTTTTAACCACTAGAAAAAGAATAGTAGTTCTTCCGGTTCTATAAGATATATTCGTTATTATATTAAAAGACGCACAACAGAATTTTTTATATAACACCAGTAAACCCAGATGTAAAAAATGCAATTACAGAAGAGACCGCTCGCCATAAGAGTCCACTCTCTGAGACAAATAGTCAATTAGCTTGCCTTTCTATATAAAGAACGTACCAAACAATCCAGCTACTTAAAACCTCATCATTCGCTATCATCTAATAGTCTAAACAGATAGTATTTAGTTCTATCTGATTCTTACTCCTATACACTCTTACTTCGAGTTTTCTTTATCCACTCTCTCTAAGGGATTCTATACCTAGAGATGAATTGGATAAAGCTTCCAAATGGAGCTTTGATAGCGAATGACCCTATTCGAATCACTATTTCTAATAGACTTTTTTGTCTCGACACTTCCGAGAGCGCTGAATGGAAACTGGTTCAACGTAAACGTCTCTAACGCTTAAGCGTTCTGGGTCTGTTGGGAGGCCTGAAGATAGACCCAGAGGTCCCATTCCCCAATCAAATCAGGAATCGTTGTAAGATCTGTCGCCTGTGGGAGGTTATAGAAATGATTCAGTGGTGCAGGATGTTCCGAGGCCGCAGCATTACAGGAGGCTGAACTTCGTGAGACCACAGGCACTTTCTGTCCGATAACTGAAACTGTCTCCATGTTACTAGGGTCCAATCCATTGGATCCAGTTTATTTTTTAAACATTATAATTTTATTTAGGGTGGTTAATGCTAGAAGAGGGAATATATATACGCACCGCGGTTGGCGGGTGATGAAATATATCTTGGACCAACTACTTGTGCTTAATTTATAACTTTCCGTCTCCCAGAACTTTCCCCTAATGTTGCACTTTCTCTGGAAATTTTTTTTTTTTTTGAAAATAAGGCTTCTGGATGTATATAATAACACAAAAAAAATAATAATGTAATTTAAATAATATATCAGTTTTTATTAAATTTAAAAATAAGCTATTCAGGATCAAACCTTAGGTAGGGTGGATCACGGACCACGAATTTGAGGGGTGAAAAGTCGGCAACCATTCTGTTTTATAAATTGATTTTTCTTTTACAGTGTAAAAATTCAATTTTATATTTCAAATTTTTCCAACTGTAATATTTATATTTTTTATCATATTAATTAAGAAAGAAGGTAATTAAAAATTTTCCATATTTTATGACTACATTCGATAAATATATATGAATAGAAAATTAATGTTGGTGTGTTGGGCCGGCTTTAATGACCCTCCGCAGGGGAAAATTTTTTGACAGAACTTTTTTTGTTAATTGGATTTCCGTTATTTCTTTTTCATATAATTTCATTTTAATTTATTTAATTTTTTACCTTAATACATAACTCTTATTATATTAAAAATTAATTATATGTAAAATAAAAATGTCAATATTTTAGAGTAGACTGAATCACCCCTAAAAAAGGTGGGCCCAGTCACCCCGCCGACGCTATCGCTTATATATATATATCTATATATATAATATATATATATATATATATATATATATTATTATATATATATATTATTAGATATATTATAATATATATATATAAGTAAAAAGTAAAAATTGGTGGTCTTTTTTTTGTTTTTTCGCATCCCACACTACATAATGAAAAAAATTCTACGTCCACGACGACAGCATGTTGACTAGGAGTTGTAGAGCAACATGCCTGCAATTTTCAAAAATTTTGAAGTGGTCTTTTTATGTTACAGTGGTCTTTTTTTTAACACCCCAGTTCGACGGTCCCTGTGTGTAGATGGGGCTCATAAAATTTACAAAATCTTGTTGTGGGATGAGATCAAGGATGGGACTATATCATATTAATTACATATGGTAATAATTTCTAGGTTTCTTAATACAGCTAACGATGGAATCCCTAACTCAACTATGGGTCCAAAAATTGAAAATTTTGAAAATTTTAAAAATTGTATCCCAAAAATCAAAAAAAATTTTCTGATTTTCAAACCATTATAAACTTTTTTCATATCTCTTTTCAAATCATATTCAATCTGGATAATGGGCTCTCCAAATTTTTTTTGTTCTAGACTCAATATATCTGGATACGGGGTGTCTTTTTTTTATGTAACTCAAAGGGGTGGTCCTCATTTTGTCAACAGCAACTATTCTATATATATGGTAATTAATTTAAAACTGTTAAAAACAAGTTTTTAATAAAAATCACATATAAATCCTAAAATAAAATAGTAATGAAGAATAAAAAAAAATTATTTGTCGCTCTCTTTAGGAAAAACAAGTTACAGCTCTCAAAGTTATTAAAAAACCCATAGATTTTCAATATTGATCGATCCAGGTTAGGTCTCATTTCAGGCCCTCTAGTCGGTTATGATAAGTTTTGTTAGGTATACACAGAGAAAATCTATGTAGAAATTAATAAATCTTATATACCACAAAATCGATAAGGTCGATATATCGAGCACTAATTTTTATTTATAGGTTAGCAGTCCTATGGAAATTTTAAACTTTCAGAGGCTGTAACTTTTTTTCCTACAGAGACTGCCGATTTCGTTTTCACTATTCTTCATCATTATTTTTTTAGAGTATCCTGTGATTTTCAAAATCAAAAAAATTTTCGGTTTTTTTTTTTTAATAACCAATCATAGGTTTTTTAACAACTTTGAGAGTTTTGTAACTTTTTTTCTAAAGAGACGACAAATTATTTTTTTTATTCTTCCATTACTATTTTTTTAGAGTCTATGCTCTGGGAAATTTCTTTTATAAAAATCTGTTAGAGGCCATTTATTGGAAATAATTACCATATATTATATATATATAATATATATTATATATATATATATATATTATACATTTTATTAATGCACAGAAATTAAATAAAAAAATAACATAAAGAAACTGATATTTTTTTTTTTTTTTGGGGGGGGGGACAAGTTATTCCTCGTCCTCATACTGTAAGAACAGAATTGGAAAAACTATTGATGTGTGAAATTATCGGTCTAGGCCTAGAATGTACCGTCATAAAGAAGAAATCTAAATGCTACTATATCAACACAGTATTACAAATACGAAACAACAAATAAACGCATCCAATCTTATCCATTAATAGTTATATACGAAGACATAAAAACTAGTTAAATTAATAAGAAAACAAAATTATTTAAAAGCTAGATGATTTACTAGCCTAGTTGCTACTCCGTACCAAACTTTGTCAGTACTCACAGTGACATTTTTATACTATGGTAATTGGTAGGGATAAAAGATATTAAAATCTTCGGTAAGAATAATACACTATGTAGGAATGCTAAAGCCTAAAAAGTGAAAATATATCGATTATCGATAATATCCGATTTTTTTATTATTTATTATAATTTTCTTCTTCTTTTCACAATTATCAAAATATTGCTATCCCATTAGGATTTTAATAGGAAATCGGGAATAAATCTTGAATTATTCGCGATTTCCCGAAAATGCAGTGAAAATAATTTTATATCTGTTGTGTAAATTGTAAACAAACATCAGGTGACACATGTAAACAAATTATTATCTAATTTAATTGATCAGTTAATTAATTTAATCATTCAAATAATTTATTAGCGTCAAAAAACCGTATGTCGAGTTATAAAATAAAACATAAGCGACGAAAAAATATTTAAAAGACTTTGGTGACAACCATCATTAAAAATACTGGAACAACTGAAATTTCGAGTAAATTAAAGAAGCAAATTTGCCTAATATTTCCTGATTTAAAGCTAATTTATTATCAAACCTTTAAATAATGGCCCGTAATAAATTTTTTAAAAGTACATTTGCAAATGAAGGTTAATAAAACTTTTTAATTTAAAGGTCAAATGTTTGTTTACATCACGTGACTATTTTTTTATTAGTTTTTCCAGCAATAACTAAGTTCATATGCTGGTCGGAGCGGGAGAGAGCCTCTTAGTAGGCCGGAGAGGAAGAACTGCCTCTTCGTAAGCCGGAGCTGGATATAGCCTCTTAGTAGGTCGGAGCGGTAGAGCTGCCTCTTTGTAGTCAGAAGAGCTGTGTTTCCAGAAGCCGAGTGCAGCCGTGTGCAAAAATCGACTCGGAAACGCTTCGAATTGAAAAAATTTCATTAACCAATTAGAGAGCAGGAAATTGAGTACCTGGAAACGGCCCGTCGGAGCCCGTCGGATCAGCTGACATTTGTAAACAATTCTTTTATACTTATATGTATCCATTATTTTATGAATGATACGATATATTTAGTATCCTTAAAATACTAAAAAGGTAACTAAAATATTGAGACACTTTTGGCAAGCCAAACCACCAAATATCTAAAAGAAATTTGTTTGTAAACAAAGTATCTTTCCGCAGCCCGCCCGTTTACTAATTTCCGAAATCAAGAATTTAACAACAGGCGCCTGACTGTGACGTTTATGTGACGTAGAAGTGCGCAAACGGCGCTGGAAACGATGCATGGCGCTTGTGTGCCCGCCCGGGTTGCAGTCGGGCTTCTGGAACGCAGCTCATTTTGGAGTTTGTTCTTTTTTTTTCCTTCCTCTTTTCTTACTTCTCCCAACTAAAGGGCTTGCTTGTAGAGGAGGGCTCTAATCGCACTCGTCCCAGATTTCCACACAAATACACCCGCATGTTTTACGTTCTAGAGAATTCTTCAGTCAATCAGATCTGCAATTCATCGAATCCCATATAGGCAATCGATCGTAGTATATTCCTCAAATAATTCTCAAAAAGTTATCAGATCACCTCTATATCTTGGTTTATACTGCTAGCTCGCTCACATTGTCATTCCCCAATTTTTCCATCGGGAGCCACACATACATAATGATACCTACTACCTTTCTGATCTGACATTAGACAGTTTTAACTTGGATTCTGATATATAGCTAGACTCTTACTTTTTCTTAACATGAGATGAATATTAATTTGAGTTTACGATTAGTTTCTCTCTTTTACCAAATCCAGCGATACGGGATTTAACAGATGATTCTGGTTTATGAATTAACTTATATCGGTACGCAATATCTCGCACTTGGATGTAAATTGTCGCGTGCTCTTTTAACACATAATTACGCATTCTAAGAAACATCTTCTACTAAACATATGTATGTCCTTCGAGAAAATCAACTATACATATAACTATGTATATGAGTTCATTACCCTTTTCGACCTCCTCTATGTTTTAATTTTTACACAGTGCGTGCGGCGCTAGTACGAGACCAATCTCAAGTACTCTATATCATATCTTTCTCGCCATCCTCTAATCTGAATGCTCCTATCATTAACATAATCCACCCAGTTACTACCTAGAGGAGCGCAATTGTGTATGCATAGACCACATATCTCATATAAGATCTCTCATCTCCCATGCTCTTTGTTCTCTTTATGAAATCTGTCGTCGCGATTATTCTTACTACTGAGGGTCATACATCTTATACGAAGGTACTCATTGAATAGCTCTTCTGTCTAGCTAATAAGCATAATGTAATAAAACACAAAGATAGATTATTATTGGTTAATAAATGCAGGAAGGTAATTGATCCTAGTCATATCGTGATCTCTTGTCACATTCTGAAATAATGCGCTGTTTAACTTCAATAGTATTAAGCATGAGTCAATTGATAGGGAGGGTGACAGGCATTACTACTATTGGATACTCAATCTTATCACTATAATTCCCAGTCCTTCCAACCAAACTTCATGCGTAGGGCAGAATTCAACTTGTCACATCGACATTACTATATGTTCAATCTACTTAGCTCGAGGTAGTGAATTGTGAATTTACTAAGGTTGGCTTAGCTGATCTTTTTAACAGCTCTATACTTCAGGTTGTTTATATTAGCCTAAAATGTATTATACTACTCATATCTCGAATCCCTTAGATAGGGGTGATCACTGTCACTATTATAATCTATTAGTATCCGAGATATTATATATCGGAGTATGTCTCTACTACCCGATTTTCCTGGGATGCTCATATTAACCGCTTGGACCTTCTCAACGATATGAACGTTTAGGATCAACACTCATTCTTGCAACTTCGTGTTTGTATTGATATTTTTATTTTCACTCTACATTGTCTACTCTATTGGTCGTATATATACTGGTCCGCTTTGATTATTTTATTATCGGCAGCGATCATTACACAATAGCATTAAAAGTTTGTCAGACCCTTTGCAAAACCAGACAACTCCAGCTGGCGTTATGGTCGAGCGGAGTAGTGAGCTCCTTTTTATCAGCCCAGCAAAAATTATATTTCATATTCTTCACCTTTCAATATCTAACGATTTCGTACTGTGTATGATGCTTTTTAGCTCTTCATGAAAATGTAGCTTCATCTCGGCCTGACGATTGATCTCTATTGCATCCGGCAGTCTTACTATCAGGACAGGTTATTATATAGCGTTCGGCAACGCCTTGGTAGTCCAAGAGTGCGCACAAGCAAAGCGAGAGAAGAAGAAACTCTATTAGGCTAAATAACAAACAGTTACCCACGTACCACCAAACTAATAGGATTATTTTAAATAGCATGCCTGACAGCGAGGTCTTGAGCTGAAAAATTAATCCGTCAAACGCGGTAGAACAAATTTTATAGAACTTATCATGTCGCTAGTTAACTCCACAACTTCCGCTCCATTTTGATGTGCGAAAAGAGGTTGGACGAGCTTGACATAGAGTTTTCGTCTGCTCACCACATTAGGGTGGAGTTCGGGCCACAGTCCTCCGTTGGGGCGCTGAGTATAGACATGATACAGAATATGAGTTCCGTCTACTCTGCCCGGTGTAGCGATGCCGTTTGCGTTCTTTATGGTTCGCTAGGCCATTTCGGCACGTTCCTATGTCTCGCTCGGGCTGAGCCTTTCACAACTTGAGAATTGATACCCTTCTCAAATAATAAACATATGACAAATGAAAGGGGCAGATACATAACTGGTATGCAGTACTTTTTTACACTCTGCCACGAGCCTTACTCCTAGACTGCATTGCTACTGGGCGCAACGACGGTGTGGCCTCGGTTGGTGTCCATATCACAATTGAATAGTAAAAAATTTTATCAGTAATAATATACAAAGATATATAACATACACTTTCACCGGACGACTCTGCGTTATGCTGGATTTATAATATAAACAGACTCCTGGATTGATAATATCTTTCATATATTACACTCTAATTATTTTGTGACACTACCACAACGCTTTTGGTATTCGTGGGGTGTTATCCAATGCTGGAAAAAACGATCGAATCCTGCTCTGCAGCACACACATACTAAAAGAACATATATATTTTGGGTGCGTAGTCTACTGTAAAATATAACTCCGCGAAGAATATGTGTTTTCTGGTGATGCTTAAACTTTCCTGTTCTGGAGAGCCGTCACAACTATTCATCGCAAAGTCATTTGAAGTGGCTCGCAGGAGGAATCGTCTACTCGAATGCGGGGAGGACTCTTGGTTTAGGAGAGGACTAGATCGATGAATGACATATCTGGAAGTCTCATATTTACCATCTAGGTCGTTTATTTATAATCAGATACGTATATAGGAGTATGTGTTTATGCGTGATCATTATTTTGACTTTAGATTAAAAGCTTACGACACAACGTGGAGAACTGGGAATGTTTACTCTATTATAAACGGCATCCATTCGCTTGTGTTTTTCTGGGAGTTTGAATCTCATTTAATCCTTTATTTTTAATCAAATGCTTTTTGTCCTAGATTCTATCCAGGTTCGTGCTTCTCTATTATGTCAGGCCAATTATATCTATAGATGATGAAGGCTATATTCCGCAGGTAGTTAGTTTAATGTTGTACTACTATTTAGCTGCATCGGACTTTAATGATATTAGGTCTGACCAAATCTCATTCCAGCTGACTGTCATATGGCCTTTCTCTCTTGTCGATGACTCTTTCTGATTTATAATGAGACGGTGCAGGCTGCTTTCGCGAACGAACAAACATGTAAAAAGCTATATGAAAATAATTATCAACTTCAATAGGGACTTGATGAATCTCTCAATGAGACTTCAGATATTAACTTTCTCTCACCCACAACTCCGTATGGAGTCAGTGCTTTATATTAAAGATAATATGATAGATTGCCATATCCTACTCCAGCGAAACCTGGCATTATATATTATGGTGGTACACTCGCGCTCTGATTCACGTGTTACGTTCTGTCACACATGGATACAATCAAATTTGCTGGGGTACTCGTATAGGTCCAGCTCGCGACTTATCTGTTTTATACTGTACACTATATTCTTCTTATGTTCTTTATGAGCACATTAACATATGCCCCACATATCAAATACCATGAAAACAACTTGTCATGCGCTGCGCTTGGAACTTTATTAACGTCATCTCGCCTCTTACAAAATATTGGTGGTGCCGGGTCTTCGTTCGCACAGGTCTCCCTTACGTCATATATATACATCTGGCATCTTAGTTCGATCGAAGACTCTCGACTATGGTGTGTAGTATTGGTCCAGCTCCCTACTCTAGCTGGCATCTGTTTGGATCCAATCAAAAGAGGCGATCCGTATTCCACTGAGCCTCGATGTTCCATGGTTTATTTGGGACCGTTTAGTTAAGGCAACTTTGATAAGAAGGTTTGAATGTCGGCAATGTAATAGTCCACTCTCTTCTTCGAAAGAATACATCATGTGTATCAGGTATATTCGTCGTTTTGGTCATGGTCTCACCTTAATACCGTCTGCCACTCACGAATATTCTGCAAGGGTGGTTCGGCTCGAGAATATACCTTATTTAATGGCCATACAAAGGATTTCTATCTGCGAAACTACGGTATCATAACATCTTCTCTTAAGTTTCCAAATATACTCACCTTACAAAAGGTGCTGCTTCTCTTATATTACGATGAAGAGAACATACTACTACAGTGGCGGCTATATCTACTCTGTCACCCCGCATTTGCTTTGTCATCTGACCTCTCTCTCCAAATCAGCATTCTGCCTTGCGTGGATAAAGGCTAGAGTGGCTCTAGTTGTCATTCCAGCAGTTCATCGACTGATGATTTTACTCTCATAGTATTTACTGATGGTCCTAAAACCGGGATACATGTGTTGGGCGCGGGATAACTGTCTGTCTTTCTGACGTCTGCAACTTGGTAATCCATAGATCAGGCCTACATACATAAGAATTTATTTTCAACAAGAGTAATTTATATTGGCTCATGATTTGCGATGTGGTGGAATCTTTAATCCTTACCAAAGATCATATCTTAGATGAGTCAGTTATATTCAGATTTGCTAGCGCGCTCAGCGCTCTGAAAAAGCCTTATTCTTGGATAAAACAATGGGGTATTTTGCTGTGCAGGCGAAGTTGTTTCTTTCGGCTGCTCATATCCTGTATAGATAAACGCATTTATATTATGTTGTTGATTCTTCGGCATAAGTTCCATTATTTAGGGATTTAAATGGCAATATCGAATAGGAACGGGAGAGGCTCGCATACAAACTTGGACAACTTCACTCATCTTCGGAGATGATTCAGGTTCACCCATATCGGATGACTCATTCCGACAGGCTACCTCCATATAACTAACGATGTAAACTATCGACCCTGCTTCCAGACAAGAGATATATTAGAATCTGGAAAGTGCCCGCCGCACGGCGTGGTCGAATTGATCAGAGATGGGGTGGGGATTTGGGATATTTAGGGTGGGGGGAGCGACTTAGAAATATAAACCTGATATCAGGGAGTGGGTCTTCCTCGCACCGACGAAACGCTTACACGAGGTGATACTTGCACGTTCCCGTATTGCCACTAATATCACTCACAGTCTATATGTTGCGGCCCTCCCATTTGCAATTTTGTCGAAGTCATACACCGCAAACTGTTCGCCATATCTTCATTGATTGTTCCCAGCTGAACTCTATTCGCCCGACGTCATTTTCCTACTTTAGATCCATAACACATTCCATCAACTTATGTTCTATCTTCTCCGATTCTTCCACTTTTAGTAGTAACTCTATTTTCTTGTTTCTACAAAAAGTGAATGTTTCTTCATAATATTTGATTTTGTTACGTATTACTAGGACTTTTATAATGCCAGGATGTACTTTTGTTTAGTTTGTTTATTTTAATTGAATGATATCCATTTCTCTATTCAAATTTCTTTTGACGTTTGAAATTGTATGATTCAGGACCCACCATGGGTGTTGAATTTTTCTTTCAACCGTGGTGGCCGCTATTTGTGGAGCGTGGTGAGTCACTGGTACACTGACAAAAATTAAAAAATTAAGATATAATAATATATATTATCTTTATTTTGACTCAATATACTATTCTCACTCTTATATATAATATATATATATAATATATATATATATTACATAATATATATATATATATATATATATATATATAATATAATACATTTCTTTATTTATATAGCCTCGTTAGGAGTGAAACTTTGGGTTATATATATATATATATAATATATCTACACTCATGTGAATGCACTTTTAGGAACCATTAAATAATAGAAGTCATTTTCAGTTTCTCACTCTAATTTAAATTAAGAATTAAAATGATCGAGAATTCTAAGTTAAGCCACTGGCAATGAGGTGAGAACAAAAATGTTTCATAGCAGACTAACTGTTTTAAAACTATTAAAGAGCGTATGTAATTTTGAGATACAAAAAAAAATTTAAAGTTAAATATATCTTTTGATTATGAAGGACGTATTATAGTATTGTGTGAGCGTTCATTTTTGTAAATATTTAGCAGTTTTTAATATTTACTTGGAAATGTTTATTATTTAAATGTGTTAGAGGGATAATGTAAGTCGAAGGTCAGTTGTATTGGACATATACAGCCAGAATGGAACAATAATATGTAAAGTAGTAAATAAATTAGTTTCTGAGCAAAATAATCAGCAAATTTGGAGGCTGGAGTCTATTGCGGTGATTAGTGCTGAAACTATAATTGTTCTTTATGTAATACAAAGGTTTACACTTTTACGAATTTATTTTTTTATGATGTATTTTTATAACTTTATAATTAATATTATTTTTTTTTATTCCAGGAACAAATGTCGAGTAATCCGCGGGATCCAGATCTTAAAGATGGAAAGTTACCAATTGCATGTCTAGCAATAAACACTCGACCATCATCAAATTCTGATTTGGCTCACGAAAGAAACGACTTTCTTCAAATAAGAGAAACTTTAAACCCTCAGGAAGATGAAGCAGAGCATACATCCTTTAGCATCCAGGAAATAAAACCATCTTCGGAAAATGAGAGTAATGACGATCTAAATTATATAAATTCTATGGGAATTGTGATAGGTCACATAACTGAGAAGTTCAATCGAAACTCAAAACAGATGACAGATAACAAGGCATCTGGTAAATTTAGGAAAACTTCAGATAAGGAAAAAAGCGATATCAAAAAATCGCGCTCACCTCACTCAATTTCTAAAACTAGAAACGAGGAAATTCATGGTTCTAAACATAAATTAGCTTCTGCCATTGCGGAAAAGAATCAAGGAGAATGCAACTTACCTGGGTCTTGTCATGCTCAAAAATTGACCTCTAATCCTTGGCAAGAAGCTTCATGTAGTAGAGAAAATCATGCAAGAAAATTGCATATGTCATCTGACAGGAACATTACCATAAGAACTGATTCTAGTAATAACAAAAGTACAGATAAGAAGAGCAAATACCCATCTAAAAAAGACTACTGTGAAGTTTATTCATCTGACCAAAACCAAAGCGACAAAAAGAATTACAGTTATTACAAAACTTTTAATAATTTTCTTAGGAAAGAAATTCGAGAAGATAAACAATACATACCTCATTCTAAAAAGATTTCTAATATAAATAAGATTTCTAATGTAGAAGAAAATGAGGGTGAAATGAAAGAGGCTTTCAGTTATAATAGTAAAAACTGTTCAGAGAATCCACCAGTTCTTGATGATAAAAATCTATCCCAGAAACAAAACGTGGGATATAATGATAAATTAAAAGACGCATCTTGCGCAGATAATGAGGTTATGATGTCTTTTGATATCTATAAAGTGAACTCAAAGACTGCCTATGATGGTAAAAGGGAAGTTAGTACTTACAGTAAGGGAAATGAAGGGGAAATGTATGGCCCCCCCTCACCATTGACTAAAAACACTAAGGTGACAAATGATTGTGGCAAAAGGGATGAAGTCCTATGTGTGAATAATCAGCAAGTGCTGCCAATGCCTTTAAATAAAAATAATTTTGAGCACACACAAATTGAAGAAACTACAAGGGTCGAAAGGACTCAACCAGAAGTGGCAACGCTTTCTGATACTCGAAGAAAAAATGTTAATGAATTTCCAAGCGAAGAAGTCCATGAAACTTTAAATACAAAAGAAGCGAGATCGGGTAATGAAGAATCTGCTGATAGTTCAGAACCCAGATTTAATTTGAGAAATGAAAGGGCTAAAAGTGTTGAAGTTATAAACGTTGAAGAAGACCAGCTAGACGAATGCTACTCCTGTCCTCGTTGCACTTTTACTGCTACAAATAAAATAACATTAAGCATGCACTTGTATACACATTCAAATGCCAATTTGTTAAGAAATACTCATGATGATATGATGCACCGAATATTAAGAAATCCTATTCGTCGATCCACTCGAAAGCAGTCCTCAAAGAAGCCCTCAAAGAAGTCTTCAGGACTAAAATGTTACTTTTGTGGTTACAAGTGTATGCGTAAAAATAAGTTAGAAAAGCATATATATGAAAATCATTTCAGTAAGAAAGTTTATAAGTGTTACGCCTGTAGTTATGAGTCTTCAGATATGGATTTATTTAAAAGACATTCAGAAGCACATTTCAAAAATGACACATTTCAATGTGCCAGCTGTCATAGGTGCCCCTGTGACAATCTGCGACAGCTCCGAGAAATGTGTCCTCAAAAACGATTTTTTTCTGATATAGACGAAGACCATAATAGGTACAAGAGGGGAAATTATATATTTCATGATTAATAAATTCTTTAATATTGAGCTATTATTTATAAACTGATATTATTGATTATTATTCAATTTTGAGAAAATAATAATATTGTTTTTTCATTGAAATGCAATATTTCATAAAAGCAGAAATAGCGAATTATTGTTAATTAGTTTATCAGGTGTCCTTAAATGAGAACTCATTTTTTTAATGAATAATTATATATCAATATTGTTTTTATTATTAATATCAAATAAT
The DNA here is from genome assembly GCA_015478945.1 of Trachelipus rathkii. Taxonomy (NCBI): domain Eukaryota; kingdom Metazoa; phylum Arthropoda; class Malacostraca; order Isopoda; family Trachelipodidae; genus Trachelipus; species Trachelipus rathkii. The sequence continues at coordinate 23,854 of JABUQX010024504.1, read as the reverse complement.
TATTTCATATAGGTTTTTCTAAAACTACTGATTTATATAATAAAAAATATTTATTTATCAACTCATTTATCATGTAATAATTAGAGTATTATTTTTCTTAAATTATTTTATCACTCCGTACAAAATAAGAACTCTTAAAAGTACGATTTATATTCTTAAATTTCAAACATTTGTAAGTTATATTCTCGCACTCTCTTCAACATTATGTATTTTCTTAAATATGAGTATTTTGGTTGCTAATTTAAAAATAATGTTAGTTTTATTGAGAAATGCTCACATATAATTTAAAAGCATAGAAAAAGCGAATTTGGTCATAGTTTACTACTGTTTCCTTAATTTAGAACGATTTTATTATTTAATAAAATTTCAATTATATTGTATTTTTAGTAATCTACCAATAATTATATTCATTTAGATTTTTGTAAAACAACTTAGTTTTTACAAATAAAAAAATTATAACCTTTATATATACAATTACGTAATTTAATGTACTGTAAACTGTTCTACCTTTGACCTAAATATATATTTAATTCATTTAATTTGTAATACACAATTATTCTTTTATTTTAAATAACATATTACATTAATCAATCTCATATTATCAAAGTACGTTATATATTATCCACTATTTTTACAATAACAATATATGAAAATATTAATATTTTGATAATTGTACATTCAAATTGAGTTTATATTTTAAAAACAATGAATGGAACTTGCCATTTACAGAGGAATATATAATAGGATGGATGGGATGTGTATATATTAACAATATGTGAATTAATGCAGCAGTATATCAAGTACAAATATAAATAAGAAAGAGAAATGAAGAAAAATAATGAGGCTAGTGAATTTTTTGATAGTTTTAGGTGTCTTAAATTGAGCTTTTTTAATGAAATTACTGTGCCTTTAATTATCTTATTCTTTTTTTTTTTTTGTTTTTATATTTTTGGTGAAAATTTTTTAGGAATTCTATTTTTTTTATTTTGGTCTATGTATTCGATATACCTTTGTTTATTCTCTTAACAATTAATAATTTTTATATTTTATATGACCATCTAAAGAATTATAAAATAGCGTGGCTCTCGTGTGTTTTTTCATTATTTTCACATTTATCAATTATCATCTTTATAAGCTTCTATTTAACAGAAACCTTACTTAAAATAATTGAGTTATATTATTTAGTCTCTAATTTATTTTAAACTATATATCACCTTATTAATTTTAGAAATATATTCTATTTATTACATAATTTATTGGGATTATTTATTTTAACTCGAGTGATATTTTTATTTAAGTTATAATTATTGGTATTAAATATAATTTAAATTGGTATTTGATTTATTATTACATCTGTTGAGACTTGGTATAGTGTTCTAATATAAGCAATTATCACACGAGTGCAGAGTAAATATATTAAAATGAGTTAATTATCAGTAAATTGCAGAGGTGGCGGTTAACATTTAATATTCGATTGATTCGTTCTCTTGTTTCCTAATCTGAAAATGAAATAATTTTTCTATAATTTTTATGAGAAACTCATTATTTATTTTAAAATATCCAAATATTCAAACTAATAGTTATTTGGAACTGTTGTTCTGTGAAATGTAATATAATTGAAGTGGGATATAATTCTTCTTCTATGTTTAATTGTCTTGAATAAACAAACTAACCAGTTTTTCGTTCAAGTGTCAACACACTTAACACAAGATAAAAGTAAAAACGTAAATAAGATATTTTTTAATGTTAATTTGTATTTTTTTTTTTTTTTGCTTTTTTTATTTTGTCCTCTATATTATAATTTAATCTCGATAAACCGATTTTTGTAAACTTACTGAGAGATATATAAATAAAATATGCAACAGAATCACATTCTATAATGTCGAATCTTTTAACCGGGATTTTTAGCCCATTGAAAAATAATGACTGTAAATTCATTTACATTCTAGAGACCAGTTGCTCGAATATATTTTCAAAATAAGAGGGCCAAGAAATGCCGTATATGTGTGTATGTATACTTTGATTGTTCCTTTATGGTGTCTTTATTAATTAATGAACTGTTGTACCTTTTTATGTGATAAAATTGGACATTCAATCGAATTTATCATGATTATTTTTTATATACGTGTCTTCTACAAATGCTCTCAGCTGTATTTCAAATAAGTTATGGTTTTCGAAGATAAACCCAATAGTTCTTTCAATAGTTATCATCGATTATATATTAACCTTTCTAAAATTACGCCTTTTTCCATCTAAATTTCTCCCCCGGGAAGACCTCTCGGCGTTTATAACTCTTTAAAAAGTAATTGAAACAGAAGATTCAATTTATAAATAAATTTCCAACATTTGAAATTATTTTGGTAATAAGTTGAGTTTTTAACGGGATTTTTAGCATTTGAAAAAATAATGTGTTCTAATTATACGCTTTAAAAAGCAGAAAAGCGATTTGTTAATAGTTTTTATAGGATGTCTACATTGCCGTTTTTTTAATGAAATTTCAATATTTGTTTTTTTATACCAAAAATATTCATTAGTAGTGAAAGCTGTTTTATAAAAAATTTAACTTCTAAATTAAATTTTTCTTAAATTAACCACGCACATATCCACTATGAGTATTTATAGAGATTTTTAAAGGTTAATAAAAAAGCAAAAACAATCGTTTTTAAGATAACGGAGCCATTAATATCATATTCTGCGCAATCACAAACGACTCTTTAAATAATCTCCACACAACACTTAACCATTTTGTACTCGAAAAAATTTATACGAGAAATATTCTAAAGACGAACATCATATGGGTCATTTCTCTTACATAAAAAAAATTTGAAGTTTTTAAAAAGGTTCAATTTTTTATTTTTATTTTGAATATAAAATAATGTACGTTGTATAAATCCATTATTTTGAACCAATAGAGGCTATTAACTTCTGAAGACTCATGTAAATGAAATTTGTGTTTGAGATTATTATGATGGTTTTTATTAAATTAAGAAGGTTTATATGTTAATAGCAAATTTATGCAATATTGAAGGAAATGTTTTATCCTATATACAAATTATACAGTAATTAATGTATGAAAATCACAGGATATATCTAAAAAAATAATTTGGTCTAAGAGTGCATACCGCTTTTCTACGCTAATAGAATTTATTTATCTATGCACATTTATACATACATATAATATAGACTCGAATAAACGAATTCGATTTTTCTCTTCTGCATGATGTATTCATCCGTATCGCTCACCAGTTATATATGAAGAGGAAACTATCTTAGACAATTGTTATGAGCGTTATTAATGTCATTTGCTAATATCTACATATTGAGTTATTAATTTTTGAGAAACCAGATGGATTTATTTAGGGCCACTTATATACCCTATATATAATATGTGTCATTAACATTAGAATAATATTTGCCTCAGTCTCATTCAAAAAGAGAAGTAAGAATCACAGCAATAAATGTATATAGTTAATCCTAGTTATAGGGGACTCATATAATTTTGGCTGATTAAACATTATATGAAAATTATTTCAATATTATTTATTTATATATATACTACAAATATTTCATTAGTTTGTGAAAAACCCTGTTTTAATAAAAAATTTAAACTTCTTAAATTTTACCCTTTTCCTTAAATTTTCACATTACAAATTAACTCTAAAAATACGATTTTTTCCTAAAATTTCAAACATTTGAAATTATTTGGTAATTCTTAAGTTTTGAGTTTTTTAACGGGATTTTTAGCATTTGAAAAAAATATATGTTTCATTGAAATGCAATTTAAAAAGCAGAAAGCGAATTTGTTAATAGTTTTAAGGTGACTTAAATTGACGTTTTTTAAATGAAATTTCATTTTGTTTTTATATACCAATATTTCATTAGTAGTGAAAACCCTGTTTTTTAATAAAAATATTTTAACTTCTCAATTTTGGTTTTTTTTTCTTAATTTTCACATTACAAATTTGAACTCTTAAAAGTACGATTTTTCTTAAATTTCAACATTTGAAATTATTTGGTAATTCTTATCAATTGATATTTAACTTCTCTTAATCATTTTGAAAAAATAATGTGCTTTATTGAAATGCAATTGTCAAAATAGCAGAAAAGCGAAATTTTGCCTGAGTAGTATATTTATATATATATACTATATCTATATATAATATATATAATATATATATATCTATATATACATATATATATATAATATATATTAATATATATATAATCTATATATATATTTAAGGTTATATAATTTTTTTTTTTTTTTTTAATGATTTTTGTATTTTAAAATTATGGTCTTCTTTAAACTCAACTATTACCCTTTCCTAATAATAATCACTTTAAGTTACTTTGATTACAATTCTTAAGTGAAATTTATGCAAATGTAGCACAGTTCAACATAAATAACTTCAAACAGATGTTTCTTTTTTAGAGAAAAATTCACTTTTCAAATGCTTAGCTGCAACGCCAGTGCTATGAATGTTCATCGAAAAGGTGGATTTACTGGTTGCAATTTTAAATATAATGCATCTCGAATAAGACTCTGGTCTTATATTACTGTATTTACTTTATAACTATATGTAATATCCAATTATCCTATACATTTAAATCAAAACATCACAATAACGTTATTATTTTTAAAACTTCCAAATATCTCTGAAACAGAAAAAGATTTATGAAATTATTTGACTTATAAACTTCATGTATTAATACCAGGGCTGCGGAGTCGGGGTCGGAGTCGTGGAGTCGTGCAATTTTCCAGGAGTCGGAGACGGAGTCAGAGTCGAAAATTCTGTGCAAGTGGAGTCGGAGTCGAAAATTCATGTGTAAGTGGAGTCGGAGTCGGAGTCGAAAATTTATAGAACTATTATTTTTATTATTATTATGATTATTATTATTATTATTATTATTATTATTATTATTATTATTATTATTATTATTATTATTATTATTATTATTATTATTATTATTATTATTATTAATATATGATGACTTCACTATTCGCTTTAACATTGGTCAAAAAAAAAAAACGCACGGTTGTTTTATAATAAAAATAAAAAATAATTTGCATTATAATTAAGTTTTGATTCGAAACTGAAATATATTTGTTTGTCATGTGTTGCGCCTGCATCTTTATGCCTTTACGGTACTTTACCGTATAGCATTTAGAGATTAGATTCATTGGAAAAGTGGTATATTTTTTTATTCTCAAAAGCAAGCGAAAAAAAATAGTTGAAACAAAAATTTTTTTTACTCTAACTCTGTAAGCACTAAGCTGAGTCAGGGTCGAAATTTTGAATTTGACTGCTGGAGTCGGGGTCGGAGTCGGAGTCGAAAATTTTTGTTTGAGTGAAGTCGGAGTCGGAGTCGAAAATTTTTGTTTAAGTGGAGTCGGAGTCGGAGTCGAAAATCCAAATATGAATTTAAGGAGTTGGAGTCAGAGTCGAAAAATTTATTTTACGACTCCGCAGCCCTGTTAATAACTGACTTATTGTGGGTTAACGGTCGGACAAATATATTTCATTTGGATTCCAAAGCATGTGAAAATAAGTAACCCTACATTAATAAGTAAATGATACTTCTGTTATAAATACCTGCCACTTTAAACTATTCAAACAGTGAATTTAATATATTAATGAAAAATATTGCAACTTACTGTAGACCAATTCGAATCAAGCGTAACGGTCTTTTGAGCATTGCAAAGACTCGGTGTCTGATCCAAGGTTGGTCTAGTAAGTAGGAGCATGGAAGACGACAATAAATTGAATTGGCTAGACTTATTTTTATTGATTGTCCTATTTCAGAGAAATATTAAGTCAAATTTGTTTTAATAATTCTTTAAAACAATAAAATATCTTGCTTGAACCAATTCTGAACATTTGAATTTTGATTTTCTCAGAAAAGTTCATTTATAGCTGCTATTTGACGTCCATTCATAATATACATACCCCTACACCTGTACGTTAAGTAGAATAGAATTGCTAGTTAGTTTACACATGGCATTTCCCTCGTCGGTTCTGTAAGCGTTAAATTTATACAAGTATTCAATAAAATGATTAAGGAAAAAAATTTTTGCAAGAAAAAAGAAAAAAATTTCAGACATATGTTATTGTTGAACTCGGCTAAATTACGCAAAAACTGGCCGAGTCCCAGACTCCCCAACTCGGTACATCACTAATATATATATTATATATAAATATATATAAATATTAATAATTAAATATTATATTAATTATATAATATATTAAATATATAAATAATATATATATATATATATATAATATATAAATATATATATATATATATATATAATATATATATATATATATATATTTATATATATATAATATATATATATATATATTATAATATCTAATATCTTATATATATATATATATATATATATTATATACTATATTAATATATAATATATTATATAATAATTTATGTTTTAAGGGAAATATAGGTTTTAAAATAAATATTTATTATAAAAATATATATATATATATATATATATATATATATATATATAATTTATATTATATATATTATATAATATATATATATATATATTATTTATATATATATATATATATACAGTGGCGTATCCAGGATTTTTTTTCGGGGGGGCCAGAAAAAAAAAAATTTCTTTTAATATATAATATATATATATATATTTATATATATATATATATATATATATATATATATAATATATATATAATATATTATATATATATATATATAATAATATATATATAATTATATATATATTATATATATTAATATATATATAGTATATATTTTTATTATATATATATATATAAATATATATATATATATATATATATATCTATATATATATATATAATATATATTATATATATATATATTATATATATATATATATATATCCTATAATATAGTATATATATATATATAATAGTGGAAAAAACTAGAAAAAAGATGATGCTAAAGAATAAAGAATGGGAATTAATTTATATAAATTACTAAATATTCTTCATCTCTACCTGAATGTTACTTTAATCGCCTGGCAAAGTGAGAGTAAAGAAGCAAAAATTTTACAGACACGATTAACATATTCCATTCAACAGATTTTATTGTTATGATCTATATCTTTTGAAAACCTTAGTACTTGAGCAGATAATAGAGTATGTAGGAGGCTCAGAAAAGACTTCCACATGGTAACGTTGCCCTTCTTTCTCACCTCTACCAGATAGTTAATACATTCAATCACATATCTAAGATTTAGGTTTCAAGAAGAAATACTTTATGATGTATGAAAAGATTGTTTTTATTCTACTGTACGAAGTCCATTAGTAAACCAAATGTTTAAAAATTTGGTCTCAAGTTAATCTTTCTTTGCACCCATTCGGAGGGACAAGGCGAGGTAGAATATTAAAGGATAAACCAATATATTGTAAATCTCGTGCAACTAGCGAATACGAAACGAAACTAGTTCGTCTATTGCTGTTTATGGTTAGGAAGATCTGTAGCTTAGTTGAAATGCCATTTAAACTATCTCACTACAATTCCCACTCTCTAAGTTTTACTAAATCTCTCTCAACCTTGGGTTTCGATTGTATGCATCACCTTTGTTAAAAAATCTTTATCAATCTTTTTTCGGCTCATTATGGCCAACTTACACGCTGCTTCTGTGTATTTAGCCAAATCTTTGCAATCAGGAAGATATAATTTTCAATTATGATAATTTTAATACCATCTCTCCTTAATGCTGATATTAAATTCAAAAAATATTAATGGTATAATAACATGGATTAACATGGACCATGAAATTTGTTAGTTGATAGGTAAGGAATTAGTTTGGGTCTCGTATTTTTGGAATTTGTTAATTCTTTAGATACTAGCAATATTTAAAAATCCTACAATAAATTTACACATTCTTCAAAATTCTACTGAAATTCTATAAGCTGCATTTCCTCTGATGTGCTTTCAAGTTTTAGTTTATAACTAGAAATTCACTTTATACATATGCACTCCCTAAATCATTAAACGTTGTGATCCCTGCAATCGTTTTGAAAGATTGTTATGTTAACTTTTAATAGTCCCTGTTTAAAACATAAAAGCGAAACCAAGAAAAGATGCTCTAATAAACATTGTTTTACGAAACTAAGGTTACGCTTTTTTCTGAACTGATTTCATTCCAATTCACATTTTTTGATTTGCTTCTTAGACACTTGCTAATTTTCATTCCGGGTTTGATCATTCTCTATTTATATAATAACACGTTCCTACCGTTGGCAACCAGCGAGTTTCGCCAACAATTCTTTATCTCTTTTGGCTATCTCTTAGAATATTAAGTTCTTCTATTCTTTTCTAAAGACTTCTTAGGGGGGGGGGGGGGGGTTGAGGTCACCTCTTAATTACACTTAACAATACAAAATGTACACATTCTGATTATTATTCCAATTGCATTCACTCGTAAATTTTCTTAGAACTTTAGAAGCGCCTGTAATGGCATTAAAATATTTAAAGAAATGCAAAATAGCAGATTTACGAGGATATTAATTAGCTTGTGAACTATTTTTATTCCTTAATATTATCCTTACTCTTAACTGAACACTGCTGAACTCACCACTATCATTGCGCGCTACCGACTCATTACGTCTTAGTCCTTTCTAGATTATTTTGATTCATTCAAACTCCTTTCAATTACTTTTTCCTTCAATTTAAATTTGAAGATTTCATAACTTTTTCAAAATCATTTGCTAGATCGACGAAACACAAAAATCTTCTTTAACGGTTTGAGCTCTATATAATCTAAACGTAAGCGCAACACCTTCCTCATCTCATACGTCAAATTATGTACTCGGTTTCATGGGACAAATCTTCGGTCGTCTCATTTTGGTAGTGGGGACAGTAAAAATTATTGTACTTTTATTCCTATGTGTATACCTGGACAACCATTTTTCTCTAGGCGGTTGTAAACTGAGCACCTCTCGCAAAGGTGTACTAGAAAATTAGAGCATTTTGGACTAGAACTTTTAAACATGGCATTTCTACCACTAGATTTTAAATGTTCTGGAAAGAACTTGGTCTCCAGCATTAGCTACGATATCTTAAAAGACCCCGAAAAGTGCCATCGTTTTTCCCAACAGCCAAGAGTACGTTCGATTACGACCTGTAGCTCATGATGATCCCTGAATATATCGATAATTTTTATTGCTTAACCACAGAATCATGAGTTTAGTTTTCAACAAGTGGTACAAATTAGCCTCTTTCTACTGTCTTTAGCCTCCCTTTTCTTCTACTACATTCACTCAATTATCAACATCGATGTACCTCTCGAATTTATTTACCCCCTGAACCTGCTTTTCATCAGCAAATCTCTTAACTCACAGATTTACCTTTGTGGATTATAATTAGTTTGCCTTCGTAAGTTTTTTTTTAGATAACATGAATTCCTAAATATTGTGCCTTTCTTTATAGAAGTCATTGAATACGGTGCTCTGAGCCCATAAGCCGTACCAAGCTTCTGTTTGAGATTCTCTTCTACATGTTTTAACACCTTCTTTAACTTTCAATCGATCTTCAACAAAAATAATATACGAACATAATTTTAGCAATAAACCCCAACGTTTTTTTTAACTACAGAAGTAATCTAGCTAGCCACTTTTAATGTAAATATCTTATTACCTCTGAGTAATTCCTTTTCCTGGCAGGAAAATATAATGCTTTGATAATCCGGCTTTCCAGAAGTACTATTTTAACTATTTCCACTTTTCCTTAGTTGCTAAATAACCGTCACCTATAGAATTAATCATATCGTTTAAATTATATATTTAATTTTTAGACATAAATTTAGGATTTTAATTTTTATTTTTTAATAATTTTAATTTTATTTCCAATTTAATTTAAATATTAATCTCTGCAAGTTCTAAATATGAAATAAACGGATATTAATTTTATAAAAACTTATTTATTGTGGTCTAAAAAAATTTTCGACGGTAGGCCATGGCCCTTTCCGTGGCCCCCCCCCGCTTGAGATATCAAGCATTACTTGTTTACTATTATATTATATATAATTATATTCCATATATAATTCCTCATTCACAAAAATCGTCGAAATACTCTGATTTTCTCCTATAGAATAGCAAATTACTTATTTAGTTTATCATCAATATGGTACGGCGGATGATACGTTGTAATATAGTATTGTGTACTTATACTATAGTATATATAATAGGTCTATATGTATTTATTAGATCTTATTTTGTTATTATACTACATATATTTTCGCGTCTCCGTTCACGAAAGTAAGGGGTATATAAATATTATCTTTTATATTTTCTGTATAATAATTATTATTATTGACTTTATTATTCTCCAGGGAGTTAAGTTGGTAAGTCTTGAGTTCTTAGCCCGTTATTATTATTATATATAGCGATCTAATTTTCTCAGGGACTATTATCTACTATACCATATAATTATATAGCATCTGCATACATTTCATATTATTATTATTCTTTACCATAATTGCTAATTGTGACAGTTCAGTTTTTATTCCTATTTTCACACAGAATCAAAACTACTTATGTCTAAAATTCGCTTTAAATATATCTGTGATTTCCTATTATCTCAGTCATTATACTACTGCTCATCAAGGACCGCGGTAGAATATAGCCCCTGTGTTACCATTATCACTCCATGCTCATCATATATTACTTATCTATACACTGATTAACAGGTTATGTTCGTGAGTGATTGTCACCGTACTAATATATAGTAAATAGCATTAGGTAGCCGCCACAATCAGGCTCAAGCTATACAGTATAATAACTTATTCTTGAAGTATAAAAAATCATAAAAAGTAAATCATATCTGACAAAACTGATCTTTATAATTGTGCACGAAGGAATAATGTATCTATATATCTTTGTATTATGTCATAAACCGTTCACACAAACAATAAGCTGTCACAGGAGACTTAGCATACTTATATACTAAAAATTAATCTAAGCATAAATCTAAAATTTAAACAATCGGTATTACTATACGTACCACTACTCTAATAATTATATATTATGTAGCTTCTTCCATGCTCCCTAACATTATCTATAAGACCTATAGACACCAATTAGCGGGCTTATCTTTATCTACAAACGCAACTATTAGAGAGGGAATATTTCTTTAAAATATGTTTGCAATGTTCACTTTATAATATTAGACGAAAATAGATAATTTTCTAATATAAGTATACTTATGATTATATCTCTACAATGGTTAAATACAGTATTAAGTTTAGCTACTATATTTTGTATACTAATTATAATATATTTAATATATTCTAACTAGTTTGTATTATTATAGTTAAAAGTTAAGGCAGGATAATATATTATAATATATTTTATATATCAAGTCAGTCATAATTTTGCCTTATATTAAATCATGTAGGGTTTAACTTAATATTTATATTAATATTTTACTACATTGCTTATGGATATCCTACATAATATGATATAAATCTAATATATTTTGGTTCTCAGACCGTATTCTCACTAATTACTATAATCAGTTATATTAATAAACGGTCCACTGGGAGTTGTTAAATAAATACTAATATTTATTTTCAGACTCATCTGACTACCTAATAATAACTATCCTTAAATTACTAATTTATTTGATTTTTCGACATCACGACTATCCGATCCCATATTAATAAACTCACAAAATTATATCTTATAGAAACTCCACACGGGTCATCACATGTACTTTTTTTCCTCGCAATTCATTCAACTCAAGGAAAATTTTAATTTCATGAATACATACACAGGAACATCTCATCGTTACCCCATCTCGCGTGGTTAGCTCTTCTACTAATAGCACCACGTCTCTGAGGCATATTTTACACACATAATTTTGTGAGTGGTGACTACAACTGTCACATGATCAGGCTCGACATGTTGTTTATTCTTTAGATAGTAGAGTAAAGAAAACATTCATAGGCATTTATTTTTCAAAGTTAGTTCTTATCTTCTATATATATCCTTCTTAGAAAGTTTATGTATATGTTTACTTAGGACTTAACCTTTCTTATTAGCTATGCCACTTACGAAACAATTTGCAAGAATGTCCTTAGAAACTCCTATTTTTCACTAAATGGAGTAGAATGGTACATCTAGAGCCTAACTAGTCGTAAAAATTGTTATATTTTTCACTAAGTGACAAAATAGCTCGAGTAAATTAAAAAATTGGAGTAATAACCGTAGACAAGATAGCCAGAGAGATAAACTGCTATACAATTCTTCATTGTTTTAAAAACGACATCACAACAATATTTCATACAATATATCTTTTGTACTTTATATATCTTCTCAGTTAAATCGAGGACAATTGGGTGAGGAGAGAGGAGAGAGTCATACGTATTGCAGGGATTATGTGGAGTTGTTGTGGGTATTAATGTGATTACATAGCACAAGTAGCCGTTGTTTTATTTTTCATATATAAATGAACCATATATTGTAAAAATATAAATGAGAGCTCGAGCAACCAACGTGCATAGTACGCGATATAAGTCATACATCGATTATCTTTATACAAATTGAAATTGCAAATTAAACGTAAAGACTGCTGATGTATAAAATGATACTAAATAATATATAGCGTATTTGTAATCATAAATCGGACTTATGTATCATTGCCAAAAAAAGCATTTGATGATTGTGTTTCATAATGCATTTATCTCCATTTTTACAATTTTCTTAGTTACACCCCCTTCCCCTTATCCCTATCCGGATAATTCCACAGAAAATAGTTTGTCATTGTAAGCAAGATACGACTAGGATGGTAAAAAAAAAAGAAATATACGTATCCCCGAGTGTTTTAACCAGTGTCAACCACATCCGTTATCGCTTAAGAAATTTTTTTATCTCCCCGTGAAATTCCTTAAATATTTTGCATAATAATAGAATTTTTGTGCGCTGAATACGAAACCAGCATTTAATTGTGAAGGATTTAGAAGGTAATATTCTTTTCGCTAACGCTAACCAGCAGTTTGAGATTTTTTTTTTTTTTACATTTCCGCACTAAAATTGGTGCTCATTCTTTCATGTATTCCTTTTTCCCTGCTATTGTAGTTTTGAGATATCTGATTTTAAAAAGTATATTTTGCTGTTAATGAAATACATATAAGCCTTTATATATATATATATATATATATATATATATATATATATATATATATATATATATATATATATATATATATATATATATATATATACTCCCATATATATATATATATGCTATATATACTATATATATAACGCTATACATATAACCAACCATATATATATATATAACAACCAACTATTTATGTTAACAACTCTAGTATATATATGTATAATAATAGTATATGCTTATATATATATAAGTTATGTCCGCGCATATGCATAATATTATATATATATTTGTAATAATATATAATATATAATATATATATATATACCATATATATATATATATATATATATATATATATATATATATATATATATAGCATAATAACATAATAATAATAATAATAATATATATATATATATATGTATATATATATATATATATATATTATATATATATATTCTATATATATATATATATATATATATATATATATAATACTGCTATATATATATATAACCTTATAACAGCAATATTCCTAATGAATTTTAATTTTTTGAAGGCAGAGTCCTTATCGTAAATTTATATATTTCCTCAATAAAAATCAACAAACAAGGTTTATTGATTAATAAAAAGCATACAATCCAAACAAATTACGCTTAGCTATACACAATCCCACATGACTCACTAACT
>JABUQX010024504.1:0-7500 GCA_015478945.1 Trachelipus rathkii | reverse complement strand
CCTGCTAGATCATCTAGAACTTCTAAAAGGTAAATACCTACATATAAAGTATATTTTTAAATATAAAAATTACAAATAAATGTACAAAAATAAATTACAAGTGACGAAAATTAGTGGAAAGTTATATATAAAAAGTGTAGTTTTAATTTTTAAATTATAAAAAAAAGTGTTAATTTTATTATAAAATTAATTCAAAGTGTTAAAAAATTTAAATAATTATTTAAGGTGTTAAATTCTTTCACCAAAAGGCCTATAGAAAATAAAGGTCCTATATATATATATAAAAAATAAAAAAATAATATATATATATATATATATATATATATATATATATATATATATATATATATATATATATATATATATATATATATATATAAAAATAATAAAAAGTTATTTATATATATATATTAATATATATATATATATATATATATATATATATATATATTATTTATAGAAAAAATAAATAAAGTGTATTTTTTTAATTATGTTATTGATAAAAAATTGAAATAATAATTACAAAATATTCAAAAGTGTTTTTTTTTCTTTTTTTTATAAAAAATAAATAAAAAGAATCATTTTGATTAAAAACAATTTTATATATGTTTTCTAAAGTCGTCGGATTTTCTAATATATGTATAGAATTGTATAATCAAATAATTAACTGAGGAAAAAATTAATTACTATATTAATTATCAATTACAAAATTAATTACTATTCTTTTTTTTTTTTTTAAAGCAAAACTTCGAAAATAATAATAATAGAAAAAATCGTTTGATCATATCCTTTCCATATATTTTGCAAAGTCGAAAGATTTTGTAAAATATATACGGAAATTGTACGATCAACTCATTAATTAATCAATTAATTAAAAATTAATTAACTTCTTTTTATTCTTATAAAAAATAAAGCATTCAATAATAGTCTTAACAAAGAAAAAAAAATTTATTCATTAGTATAATTAACTTAGTTAGAGCCGATAATAAATTAAAATATTTTCAACCGCCAAACAGCAAATCATAAAATAATATGTTATGTTAAAGAATGAACGTTCGTACGTGCGTTATTATTTACATTTTTGGCGGGAAGGCTCCGAATAATATGCATCAGCAAAAATAATAATTTTATTCGCGGTGACCTAGAAACGTATCTATCTGTGTGTTAGTGAACAGCTGTGTTTATTTGTAGGGAAAAGTAAAAATTTTTGCGTCATCGAATTTGAATATCAGGAAGCGATAAAATAAATAGAAGGTCGAAAAGTGCCATTGACCTAGATTTTAAAGTAAAAAATTTTGAGTCATCAAATTCGAATACCAGGAAGCCAAAAAAATAAATAGAAGGTCAAAACGCGGCATTGACCTAGTTTTTAGTTCCATTTTATGCAATCTTTTTATTTTCTTGCTTTTTGCTTATAACAAAGATACGCTTTCACAAATCCACACAGACACACACATATTCCAATATATATATATTTGAATATATTTTTTTGTTTTGTGATTTATGTTATTAACTAACCAGTTTTTCTTTAATATTTTTATGTTTATGATACAATAAACCTGTATGATTAATATGATTAATATAAACTTTAAAAAGGGTCCCGACCTATAGAACAAGGTCATTGACCTATAACCTTTTGCTCCCTAACCTATGACCTTTAACCTTGAAAATTAAAAGGTCAAAATTTTCAGTAAGATAAATTTAGTTTTTTTTTTTTTACCGAAATAATTATCGCACAGTGTTTTTTGTTTCGATAAAAGTGCATTAGTGTTTTTTTTTATATTAAAAATAATGTGTTTTTTTTTTTAAATAAAAGAACCTGAAAAATAGTTTAAAGGTCAAAAATTAAAGGTTAAAAAGTTTGAAAAATTCCCTTTTGGAAAAATAAGGGTCAAAAAAGTTTTGAAAACCAAAATTTGAACTATAACTTGACCTATACAAATAAAGGTCAAAAGAACTTTGGAAAATTGTTCTGTCGACACAGAACTTTAGAAAATTGTTCTATCGACACAGAACTTTGGAAAACTGTTCTGTCAACATTAATTACAACAGAACTTTGCAAATAGTTCCACTAATACTAATTGATCTTGAACTTAGAAAAAATTTTGAGAAACATAGAACAGTTTGAAGAACATATGAACAATCAAAGGTTACAGTTAACCTTTTACAAATAAGGTCAAGAAAGTTGACCTCTAACACTTAGAAAAAATACTTAGAAAAGTACACCCGACAGAAAAAGGGGACAGATACTTAATTGATTACAACTATTTAATTAATTATAGAAACTTAATTATCAAATAGAACTTTGATAAAAAAATATTGTAAACAAGATTTGATAGAAAATATTTTCAACATTATTTGAAAAGAAAAATATTTTTATTTATAAACTTAGAAATATTAATTAAAAGTGATTAAATTTTAATTTTTTAAATTTAATAGTGATTAACAATTAACAGTGTTTAATAATTGAAAGCGAATAACAATTAACAGTGTTTAATAATTAAAATTGAATAACAACTAAGTGTACTTATAAACAATAATATTAACTAGAACAGAAAGAACTAATAAACAATAATATTAATAAATAAACACTTAGAAAAATAATTTCAATTGATAATTATATCAGACAAAGGAGTTTAAATAAAACTATATATTTTCTTTGAAATATAGAAAATTTTTAAAATATTAGAATACAGTTTAAATAATTTTAAAATATTTTTGAATAAATATTTTAGAAACTTTAGTGGTTAAAATATTTTTCTATAAAAATATTTTACAGAAAACTTTGATATATAAATAAGACAGCTCGATAGAAACAGAGCGACATAAAAAGTTGTGAAAACTTTATAGTGTCTAAACAATCCAACACAACAAATAGGATTGTTTGATAATTCATAAACTTTATAAATATTTTAACTGAATTATTTAAAGATTAATCATGACTATGTTTGAACCAATAGTCCTAACAACATTCATATTCTCTACATTGTTCTTCATTCTATGCCACCTGGTTCGAAGGGTAATAGCCAGACCAGTTGACCCTAACGGAGCTTCAGGAGGGCCCGAAGAAGACAATAAAGACTCAACAGAAAACATAGATGAAAATACAGATGATATAAATAAAGATGAAGAACATGAAATAACAGAAATGAAGACTACTGAAGAACAAAATATAGAAGAAAATACAGGAACTAAACCTAAGATACAGGAACCCACACAGAAGGATATGGGACTTCCTCCATTATATTTACCCCCTTCTAACATTGATGCAATGTCATTCAACCCAAATCAGAAAACAGCATGGGATTGGTATCAACCGGGAAAGGTAGAAATTAAAGAAAAATACCTTCAAATGTTCAAAAAGACAAATGTCCGTGAAGATAATACTTAATATATATATTAAAGAAGCGGGGGCTACACCCCTTCAAATAAAAGAAATCTACCTTCTTGGAATGTCAAACAGATATTCTTTAAAGTGCATGTTGGGGGTGGGCTTATGAGTAATGGGATCAATGGTAAATTTAATGAAAACTCTATATGGAGAACAACCTCTGAATCCGTGGGGACAATCCCAAAATATTTTAAATAATCCCTTAAGTATGCAGCCACCTTCCACAGACTGGCAACATCCTCTTCCAACAATGCAACCCGGTTACAATCCATACCCATATGGACCCCCTTATGGAGGATATTACCCAAGTAATGTGTTTACACCTGCATTTCCAGAAATACCTAAAGACTTAAAGTTGTATGGAAGAAATACCAAGACACAGGTCTGGGTTGGCAAACCCATACCAAAAGAATTAAAGCTGTATGGAAGAGATACCAAGACACAAGTCTGGATGGATATTAAATTTGAAGATTACCTATCTACGTTACATGAGAAAATAAGCACGTTACGCCTAATAACTGAACAACAGAAAATAGCCTTTGCTAAAACTACAATATCTTCTGATTTTACATCAGAGGCCAGACAATATCTTTTGAAAGATAGCAGCTTTTCTAGTTGCAAGAACTTCGAAGATTTTCTAATCCAATTAAAGATTTTTCTTAAACCAGAAAAAGCTGAGACAATCTTCTGCCTATTGAAACATTTCATGAAATTTAGAAGAAAACCACATATAACCCTTACTGAATTCATGTTGGACTTGGAAGGAAACACATGTGGAATACCAAAGAAACTCATCGATATCGATACTTCCTTTGGATTTACCTCACAACAAATAACCCTTTACTGCCCAATTTATTTTATTAATTAGAAAAAAATTTTAAACATGGCTTTTTATTACTATTGGCACCTTTAAAAGGTATTTTGTGCCATTTATATAATAAAATTATTAATTTTTATGAAGTTACAAAGAGTAGCCAAAAATGTCTACTTGGGCTCCTGTTTGTACCATATCTCTTTGGGAAAATAAAATTATTTATGAAAAAGTTTATTTTTAGTCTTTTACCCGAATGCAGTGATGTTATGTTCTTTAGTAATATTATATATTAGTGTTGGCCGAGCTCCGAAATTTCTCCCACGCACCGCACCAGGTAAGCGCACCATGCACAAGGCACGTGCACAAAAGTTACGTTTTTTCGCACCGCAACCAGCACGCACCGCATCTGTTTCAATGCGCCACAGCGGTATGCACCCACTTCGCACTCGGCACCGTACCGGCACCTCACCCACACCGCACCGGCACCGCCACCGTGCAACGCACCGCACCGCACCGCACCGCACCGCACCAGGGTAAGCGCACCGCATGCCACAGCACCTCACCAAAGTTAGATTTTTTCGAACTGCCCTCAACCAAAGTGCACCGCAATCTTATAGTTTCAATGCGCACCAGCGTTCCGCACCACACTTCGCACCAAGACCCGCACGCACCGCACTTGCACCGCGTATGCGCACCATCGCAGCACCGCACAAAAGTTAGTTTTTCGAACTGCCAGCCTCACATCCACTGCACCTGCGCATCTCTCGTTCACGTGCACAGGTCGAGTTCCGCCACCACACTACGCCCAAAGAACTCCGCACCCGCACCCGGTACACTGAATTTGTGTTGGACACCGCAACGCACGCGCAATACCCACAGCACCTTGTCCGTCCGCCAATCCCTTATAGTATATATAAATATAATATTACTATTAATCATAGACTAATGCTATATAATTATTTATAAGTCTATAACTAATCTAAAATATATACTTACGAATACTACTATAATATATATAATTTTATCATATAATATTATATCATAGATATATTAATATATACTATATATATATATAATATAAACATATACTATGTCCCCTGCTCTTATACATATAACTTATACTATATATTATAATTATATGACTTTGTATCATATGCGGAAACACTTATTATATATACTATATATACTATAATATACTATAATTATATATATTATTATATATATATATATTATTATCATATTATATATATTCATTATTGGTAAAATGTATAAAAATAAACACATTTGGCCGCTTATATCCCCCGATATAAAGTTTATTGTACTTCTACCTTTTGCCAGTTTAGTTAGTCTACACATTCGAGAGATCGAGGAGAGAGACGAGAGAGATGAGAGAGAGAGAGAAGAGCGATGGAGAGGGAGAGAGAGGATGATAAGGATGAGGCGATCGGAGGAGCAAAAGCGAAGACGGTGAGACCCTAGGACCCGAGAGAAAGAATAAGAAAATTTGTATTTAGATTTCATTGATTTGCAACAGGCGTATAAGTAGGATTAATAGGGAAGATCTCTTTTCCTTATGCAGGTGTGTAGTGGCTGATAAGTATGTGTTGGTGGTAAGCCTGTCTGAATAGAATCAAAGTCTGTTATGACGATAGTGAGAGCGTGTGTAAAAATAACAGTCGAAAGGCATTGGTTTAAGTATTAATGAGCGGAGTGAGACAGGATGCGTGCTATGTCTTTCCTCCCGCAATCCATCTGTATATGCGATTGCGCCGACGAGAGGAGTAGTCGGAAGGGGGAGAGGGAGAGTCTGAGAGAAGAAGAAGAGGAGACGAGAGAGAGGTGCGACGGAGAGGAGGGAATGGAGAGAAGACGAGATGTATGTTAACCTTCCTAACCCGCTATTGCAGTGTAGTAGCGCGACAATCGAGGAAAAGTATAGTGAAGAGAATCTAGAGGTAGGGAGCGAGGGTAGATGGCGATTAAGGATGTGAAGATGGAGCAAGGGAAGGTAGTGTTAAATATGATGATGGTGGAGGAGAGTGGAGGATTCCCTACCTTTAATAGGATGAGGAGAGAGGAGAGATGTTTGATGATTGATGGTGGCGAAATCATCGAGAAGGAGAGGTTTGCAGAGACTAGGTAAGAGAGATATGGTAGGAGGTGTAGTAAAAAGGAGGTGGAGTTTGAAAAAGGGAGGGATTTGAACGATTAGACTATCGAGTAAGGTTATGAGTCCGGGAGAGAGAGAGATGTGACCGAAGACAGGAGGGCTAACTAGGAAGTGAGGAAAGGTGCCATCGTGTGTGCCGTCTAATGTCATCAGCATGGAGGTGGGAGCATGCTGGGAAAAAGGAGTTGTCTGAATGGAATTCAGAATATTTAGGACGTGATATGTTGAATGAAAAGGGAGCGGATGAGGCAGAGTGTAGTTAGAAAATTGTGAATGGCACTAAGGTGGACGGTGCAATTAACATCGGTTGGTGGATGTAAAAGGGACTATAAGTCTTGAGTGCGCTAGGGTCTTAACCCTTTGGCTGCGCCACCTGCGTTAATGTAAAATTAGTGCGCTTTGGTCTGGAATAAGAGGTATAGATCTAAATTACAATGCTTGTTCAGATGGACCAATCTTAGTGGCATGCTAGGTGTGAAAAGAAATGATAAAATGAGGAATGAAGGAATTAGAGAAAACTTGTGTTTGTGATAGAGAATGCAGTATTTATAAGGAAAATGGAAAGCTACGTTGACATGGGTTGGTGATGTGAAAGGATGGATGATAGTCGCGGTTGATAAGCGGATGTAAGTGGTGTGTGTGCTGATGGGGAATCGACTGGATGGGAGACCAAAAATAAAAATGGAATGAATTCAGAAAAGGAATGACTGGAGGAGAGCAGAAAATATGAGTTTTGGCAGGCGGTACAAATTTACAACAGGAGTAGGAATGCGGGGTTGTTGTGAGGATGGTATGGTTGTTAGGTCCACCTCGGGGCACAGTAATGAAACGCCCACATTGACGAGTTCCGGCGTAGATTGGAGGAGTCCATCGCCGGGAAGGCGATACCGTGAAGTTCTGAGGGGATTTTTCTGACCGCCAACGAGTTCTCACTAATTGGGATAAGGGGGCAGGTAAGGCTGGGCTTCGTTTTCTACCTTCCTTCATACTTTCTCTACATATTTTCTACTTCCGGGCTGTTACGCACTTTCCTCCAGTCTTGGGAAGAGAAGATGGGTTATGATGAATTGATGATGATGATATGGATGATATATACCTATATATAATATATATATATATATACCG
>JABUQX010024503.1:0-7500 GCA_015478945.1 Trachelipus rathkii | reverse complement strand
GTTTTAAACCAAGATAACCTAGTTTTCTCCAAATTTACATTTGCAATGCTTTCCCTGAGATTTCATAAACCGGAACAAATGATAAAAAATCCTCTCTTCTTAAAGTAAAAAGGAGTATCACCTCCATCACCACCAATCGCGTACCTTACACAAAGTGAAAACTGTTCTGTTTGAGAAATATCCGTTGTTTCATCAGCTAATGCTGAAAAAAGTTTGTTTTTATTAACTTCTTCCACTATTTTCCTTTGTATAAGCTGACTAAATGACTGTATGGTTTCATTCTGTATCATCGGACTCGTATACATTGAATTTTTGGACGATTGAAGTAAGTGGTTCTTCAAAACCTGGTCACCTCCATTTGCTCAAAACCTAAGAAGGCTTCTAAGATTTCCGTCATTTTCAGCTGGAGTTGATAATTCAATACGTCCATGAGTCACTTGAGCCCCTTATGGCAGGACCTTGCTGGCCACATAAACGTATAGTTTTACAATTATTGGTACAAGTTTTTTCTCTATTTTCTTCACCATTTTTCGATTTTGAGTGCCAGCTGTTTGTCTATTGCTTCGATTTTTTTTGCTGAAAAGAGCCTTTCAATATGTTCTTATACAAACCAACTAACAACAAATATATATATATATCATATATATTATATATTATATATATATATATATATATATATATTATATTATATATATATATATATATATTATATACTTATAGATATTATATTTAGGTTTGTTTTTCTGTTGAAAAAATTTCACTGTCGAAAATTTCGGGGGGGCTGCAGCCCCCCAGGCCGCCCCTGGCTTCGGCCCCTTGCGTGAGTTAGGCATGGTCCTTCGGTGTTAAGTTAGGTTAGATGAAGGAATCAGCTGGAACAAGTTTTGATTTAAATATTAGGATATTATGTTGGTTGAAAAAGGAGCGGATAAGAAAGAGTGTAGTAGTAAGTTGTGATGACAGAAGGTGGCTGGAGTAATCCTTCATTGGTAGAAGTTAAGAGATTAAATCTTGGATCGCTATTGTTTGCAAACAAATTTATGCTGGTTACCTGTGCTAAGATGTATAGTAGTTGAGGGACCTCAAGTACAATGGTTAAGATTGGAAAACCCGAAAGCACTAGATATATATGCACAAATTCCTTGATTCTCAAAATTAACGTTTTAGAGAGTTTGAATTGTAGTTGTAAAGAAGGAGTAATATAGAATGTATAAAGTAAGTTAGGATGGGTTTGGTAGTGGGAAAGAGGACGATTGTTGTGGGTTAAGCGGATATTATAGTGCGTAAGTATGCTGGGTTTAATCGACACGGTTGGTGAGAGCGAAATTAAAAGTAGATATCATTCAGCAAATGAAACTGGAGAGAGAATCGTGAGTTTGGCAGAGACGAGAAAAAAAATATGCGTAATAGGAGTAAATAATGGGTTTTGTGGGGGTATTAAGGAGTGTAGCTCACCTGGGCTAAGAAATGAACGAACATGACAACATTGCATAGTGAAGGGTCAGGTAGAGGTTTGTGAAGCTCAAGAGTGGATTTTCCTGACTGAGGCGAGTTCTCACTAGAAGGTATAAAGGGGCAGTGGTAAAGGCCTGCGTTTTCTTTTCAACTTACGTCGTATTTTTCTACTTCTTTTTCTGTTTCGGATGAATTTATAAGCATCTTACCCCGAGTCTTTGCTGAAAGAAGGTATGTGATGATATATATATATATATATATATATATATATATATATATATATATATATATATTATATATATATAATATATAATAATATATAATAGAGAGAGAGAGAGAAGACGCGAGAGAGAAGAGAGAGAGAGAGAGAGAGATGAGAGAGAGAGAGAGAGAAGAGAGAGAGGAGAGAGAGAGAGGAGAGTAGAATTCAGAGAGTTTAATATGAGAAGAGGAGACATTTCCTATGAGAGGTTTAAGTTGAATGGAGAGCCATTTTGATAGTTTTTCTGTAATACAATTTATGTTGGAAATCTGCAGTTTTAAGCAACCTCTTTCTCCGAGCCTATAGACTCGTTAGTCCACAACACATGGATTCTGAAATCAAAATCATTAAAAATATTTTCAAAAGAATAAAATATCCTTTCAACATCGTCAGTAACGCGTTACGAAAAGCCAAACAAAAATATCTTAAAAGTTCCACCAATAGTAACACTTTCTCCAACATTTTACCAATCCCCAACCTTCACAAAAATATTATACGTAACTTCTTACCTAATATTATACAAACCGTAAAAACCTAAATATAATAACAAAATATAATAAACTTAATAAATTATTTAAACTTAAATTGGCAACAGTAGTGATGCTGCAATATACTCCATTCCATGCAAATCCTGTAATAATAAATACATAGGAGAAACAATAGATATAAATCGACGTATGTACGAACACAAATATGACATTCGCACCTATAATAGTAACTCTCCTCTCGTCAAGCACCAATTGAACGAATGTCATCCAGTCGATATTGAAAATAACCTAATGATACAAACAATTAACAAAATACAGTTAACAGAAAAATCACGGAATCCTTCATCATAAAAAAAAACCAGCAATTTCAACTTACAAAGAGGTGAATATAAAATAGACGAAATAACCAATAAATATCTTAAAGAATCTCCCTCATTAAACAGCTTAATAAAAAAAAAAATGTTAATCCCTCTGAAAATACTACCGAAAAATCTCTCATCACTATGAAACTTCTACAAGACGACCAAGTTGCCAACTCATTCAAGAAAAGTAGTCATAATCAGAATAAGCATTATTTTTCAACCTCAGTCCTGACGAAGTGAGACGCGAACGTCCACGAAAGCTCGGCTGTGTCATTATTTATATATAATCAATCAATCATTAATTACATTTACTAAATTGTGAATATTTATTGGTAATTTTTAAGTGTGTTCAGATTATTCATTAAATGTTTATAAAAATTATCATCTCTGTTAAAACCTCAAGGGGGGAAGCAAAATTATTCTGATATATACTATAATATATATATTTATAGTAATACTATTATATATATATATATAATATATTAATATATATAGTATATAATATATAATATATTATACTATATATAAATATTATATATAATATAATATATATTATATATATAAATAAATATTTATAATAATATATATTAATATAATATATATATATATATTAGTATATCTATATATATATTATAATATATAATAATATTTATTATTATATATATTATAGTAATATATATTATATATATATAATATAATTATTAATATATTATATATATATACTATATATATAAATATATAATATATATATATATAATATATATTATAATATATAATATATATATAATATATAATATATATATATAATATTAATGATACTATAGTTAATATTATATATATAATTATATATATATAATATATTATAAATATTTAAATAATATATAATATATAATATATATAATATATAAATATATATATAGATATATTAATTAATATATAATATATAATATATATTATATATATATAATATATATAATATATATACTAATAATATTATATTATATAATATATATAATATATATATATACATATACAATATATATAATATAATATATATAATATGATAATATATATAATATATATAATATATATATATTATATATATATATATATTATATTATATAATATTATATATATAATATACTATATATATAGCAAATATATATAATATATATAATAATATATTATAATATTATATTATATATATATATATATATATTATAATATATATATATATATACTAAATTATAAAATATATCTTATATATACTATACTATATATATTTATTTATATATTATATAATATATATAATTATATATATATATTATAATATTATTATATATATATTAAAATATAAATATATTAATATTATATATATATTATATAATAATATATTAATATATTATATATTTATATATATATATTATAATATTATAATATAATATATATAGATATATATAATATATATATATTGATATAATATAGCAATTACATACTATTATATATATATATATCATATATATTATATATAATATATATATAATATAACTTATATATAATATATATAAATATATATATAAATATATTATATATATATTAGAATGCCTTTTAAAGAAGGTGATAATGTGTGATTAGCTGTAATTATGTTTATATTCACATGGACTGAGCTGAAAATTATTAGGACCCTATATTGAACTAAACTTCGCGACCTTCATCTCCTACTGTATTAGCGGTAATTTATATTATATTCACTCTTCATCACTCTAAATAATATATATAATATATATATATATTATATTTATATAGAATAAGTATAAAATATATACTATATATATTATAAATAATATATATATATATGTAATATATATATATAATATTATATATTATAATATAAAGGTACACTGGAGCTACAAAAGGAAAACCATATATAATTGCTGATTCAAAATAAAAATAATATTATTGTAAAGATTAGCTGAAACCAATTGCAACTCATAGTATACATATTTAGAAAAAATACAAAAGAAGCAACACACATTTTTTAAAAACCGGAGGTTATAAGTCTTTTTATTTCTTATTTTTTTTTATATTAAATCTTATTATAAAACCCTGAATGTAGACCTATTTTATACAATGGCTATATTTTAAATGTTCATGAAAAAAATTAAAACATTTTGATTAATGAAAATATAATTTTATTTAGCTCCTTGTATTATTAGAACTATTTTTTGAAATTTTCTATTAGAAATCAATTTAAATTATAAAAACCAAGTCATCTAAAGGCATATGCTAAATCTCCTTTTTACTAATTTAGGTGAGATATATCACGCTCTTCATGGTACCTTTTAAACCACGCGGGCATGACTTCATCATTCAGCCACTATTCTCTTTGCTGATCCAATAAAAATCACCCTTTTTTTCTTGTATTTACTCATTTGAGTCTCACTCGTTAAGCTGATCTTCTTTATACTACTCATTTATTAATAGTTTTATTATTGAAAATGAATCAATCATTTTTACAACTCTGCCTTTATTATTCAAGTGCTCACTTATTCGAATTATCTCTTAACAAGCTTATATAATTTTCTAGAAAATGGTATGATATTACACATTTTTACCTTTAAGATGGTCAATCAATCCGGTATGCAAAGGAAACGATTCAAAATTGGTCAAAACAAGAGGACTATATTAGAGTTGCGGGTCCATACTAACTACTAACTACTAGATACTCACTCACTTAACGTACTACTACTACTGGTACTACTTGCCAGTAACCTGCTAATACCTTACATTAATTTCCACAATATATGCTCTTTATAGATAGCGTTATCTCTATCGACAAATCTTATATAATGTATAATTTCTTTATCAATAATAATAATAATAATATATAATAATAAATAATATATAATAATAATTGAATAATAAATTAAATAAATAATAATCAATATAAAATAATAAATTAAATATAATTAATAATAATAATATAATAATATTAATATAATAATAATAATAATAAAAATATAATATAATAATAAAATATCATAATAATAAATAATAAATAAATAAATAATCATAATAATAATAATATAAATAACTAATAAATATAATACATAATACTAATAATAATATAATAAACAATAATAATAAAATAATAATAATTAATAATATAATAATTAATAATAATAATAATAATAATAATAATTAAAATAATTAATTTAATAATATTTAATAATTTAATAATTTAATAAGAATTAATACATTAATAATAATAATATTAATAAATATATTAAAATTAATAAACTTTGGATAATTTAATCAGTTACTAAAAATAATATTTGAAACACTATTTAAGATCATATCTTATTAATTAATAATATTTTTATTCAGAGTGTATTATTATTATTATTATATTACTCATATATTATTACTTATATTTATATAATTAATTTTTTATTCATTTTATTTATTTAATTCTTGTTTATTAATCAGTTATTATCCACTCTTATCATTCATTATTATAATATAATAATAATATATAATGATAAATAATAATAATAATAATAATAATAAATTATAATAATAATTAATATAATAATAACATAATAATAATAAATAATATATCAATTAAATAATAATAATAATAATCATATAATAATAACAATAACATAATTTAATAATAATAATTAATAATAATATAATAAATTAATAATAATAATAATAAATAATATAATAATAAATATATAATAATAGTAATAATATTTAAATAAAAAATAATAAAAATAAATGTTAAAATATAATTAATATAATATAATAATATAATAATATAAAATAAAAATAATAATAATAATAATAAATAATAAAATAATTTAATTAATAATAATAAAATCAATAATAATTAAAAATAAATAATAACAAATTAAGAAGTAAAGGTATTTCAATAGATTATTTTTAGTGCTATTGTTTGTTGTTTCATTTATATATTTCAGACTGGATGATCTTTAAACTCTGATGCAAATACAGTTTTCTCATTCATGATTTGGATTATCAGGTATGTAAAAAATTGGTACTGTTTAATTATAAAGCAAATCCGAAGAGGTTTGAGGGTATACAGTGCGAATGAGGGACATCAACGTGAGAAGTTAGATGGATAAAGAGAGAAGAAAGACAACAGTTTAAAGCATGAGTTTTTTGCAGCAGGATTATAGCAAAATTAACTTAAAAACAAATCAGAAAACAATTCAAAATATCGGATAAATTGTTAATTTATTATCCGATTCTATGGAAATTGGAGATACTTTGTCTTCAAGGTTGCACAGTTTAAATCTCCTTTATACTATAATATAAAGGGACTTATTTAATAACTTTATGTTTAGATGAGTTACTATCCTCAACAAATATATCAATACCAAGCATTATTGATATGTTAAATAAAATCGGTTAAAATTTTATCCCAAAGTTCGACATGAAAATTGTTACAAGAAGTTTGAAGAACTCTAAGTGAGATATTACGTCTGTTTCATTTAAAATTTTGTAGTTGTCATTTTTTATTTAATTTCGCATTTTTTTTATTTTAAGTTTAATAATTATCATATTGCCAACGTTAAATCTGGTATAATAATGTTGGAACAAGTTCCAAAGTTTCATCTATATATGCTAGGAAAACAGGTTTGATCCCTTTCTATATGTAACAACCCATTAGAGGCTTTTTTGTTTAAGATGTAACACAACGCGAATTAAATCAGTCAGAGTACGTTCAAAAATATCAATTACATTAATATTTAAATAGGTAACCAATTTTATCCTTTAAATTATAATTATCAACTCTTATGATCACTTTTTTTATCTGGTTTAAATACTTAAATTATATTCTTTAAATTATATAATTTTACAGGCTTATATACAGACTATATGATATAACTTCAAAAATTATATA